>NLAO01002384.1:0-104550 GCA_002370835.1 Metschnikowia continentalis | reverse complement strand
CACCCCCCCCCCCCCCCCCCCTGATGTAATCCCCACCTTGCTATTTTATTCTTCCAATTCTTATTCTTTAGCTTATACTTATGATTCACATTATTTGCTTGGCTTCTGGACTCAATATGCTCACTAGCACGCGGTACTTCCTCGGCTAAACTTCTCCACAAAATATGTGCAAGACTGCACCCCAGTGCAGTGCTGATTTTATTCCTTTCTTCCCTCTCCTCCCGTCACGCTTCTTTCTTCAACCACCAATAGATCTTTTACTCCAGCTCGCATGTCCAAGAAACCGACCTCTCTTGCTGTGGTGGCTCTAGAAGCCTACAAGTCGAACCGGTCGCTCCTACTCAATGCTTCCTATATTGTATTGATAACCGCTGCCTTTTCAGGAGCAACGGCAACTTCTTCGCCTGCCAAAAAGAAGTCCAAAGAAATCGAGCCGGTGGGTGATAAGGAGAAGCCTTCCCGCTTAAAAGCAAATGATATCATAGCCCTTCTCAAGACCGCTGTTCCCAGCTACCGCAACCTGGCGGTGTTCTATCTATTGGGTCATATTGTTCTCTTGGTCAGCAGGGCCATGCTTACCATTAAGGTTGCCAACTTGGACGGTATGCTTGTGGGGGCACTTATATCCAAGAAGCTCCGCAAATTCGCCAAACTTCTTGCTTTTTGGCTCTTGATCGGGTTCCCGGCGTCCTTCGTGAATGCTCTCCTCAACTGGACCAAGGAGAAGTTACGCCAGAGCTTGCGGGTCAACTTGAATAACAGTATCATGGACGACTACATCCCTGAAAACTTAGATCCTAACTACTACGCTCTTATCCAGCTCTCTGATAGCAAGATCAAAGATCCGGACCAAAGAATCGCCACGGATGTCAGCAGACTTTGCCTGGCTCTTGCAAGTCTCCCAGGACAATTGCTCAAGCCAACGTTGGATCTTCTTCTTTGCGCTAAGGAGCTTTCCAAAAGTGGAGTCGGTAGTGGTGAGGGTACCTTGGCTTTGGGTATTTTGGCTCACTTCTCCACTACAATTTTGAGATTCTTCTCGCCTCCTTTTGCCAAGCTTGCGTCGGAAAAGGCTAAATTGGAGGGCCAGTTGAGGTCTGCTCACTCCAAGATTGTTTCCAATAACGAAGAGATTGCCTTCTTGCGTGGTCACGAGCGTGAGTTAGACTATATTGATTTCTGCTACTACCAGCTCGAACGATTCTTGAAAATGGAGTATTGGAAACGTGCAGTGCATGAAATCGCTCAAAGTTTTATTGTCAAGTACTTCTGGGGTGCTGCTGGCTTGGTCTTGTGTTCTGCTCCAGTTTTCATCAACAAGTACTTGGGCAAGGAACCAGACCCTAATGCCGCTGGTGACTTTATCACCAACAGAAGATTATTGTTGAGTGCATCTGACTCTCTTGACAGATTGATTTACTCGCGTCGGTACTTGCTTCAAGTTGTGGGCCATGCATCCAGAGTTGTCTTTTTCCAGAAGGCTTTGGATGACATCAAAAAGAGAAGACTCGCCAACCCAACCGGTTCTGAAGAAGGCAATGGCCACGTTCATTACGGAGACGAGATTACTTTTGATCACGTGAGGTTGGTTACGCCGGCTGATGTGACTTTGATTGAGTCGTTAACCTTCAGCCTTAAACCAGGACAGCACTTGCTCATTGCAGGACCAAACGGAGCAGGAAAGTCGTCTTTATTTAGAATGCTTGGAGGCTTATGGCCTTGCAAGTCGGGACACATCACGATCCCAAACTCTGAGAACATGTTCTACTTGCCCCAAAGAGCATATCTTGTTAAAGGTTCATTGAGAGAACAAGTCATATACCCTCACTCGCTCGAGCAGTTCAAGCAAGGCAAGAAGACCGATAAGGACTTGGAGGAAATCATGAAGGTTCTTAGTCTCGACGAGCTCCTCACGTCTGCTGATTCATGGGATGCAGTGAAGAACTGGAATGAGGAACTCTCCATTGGCGCACAGCAAAGATTGGCCATGGCTAGGTTATACTACCACCAGCCCAGGTTCGCCGTGCTCGATGAGTGCACATCTGCAGTTTCGCCTGATATGGAGCAATTCATGTACAAGCACGCTCAAGAAATCGGCATTTCGCTTTTGTCGGTGGCCCACCGTCCTGCTTTATGGCATTTCCACAACCTCTTGTTGAAGTTGGATGGAAAGGGAGGATATTACTTTGGACCATTGGATGCTAAGCGTAGACTCAGGTTTGAAGAGGAGAGACTCAAGATCGAAAAGAACTTGAGAGACGTGCCTACAATGAGAGAGAGGTTAGAGGAGTTGAGAAAGGTGTCCCAGTCTCAGCACACCAGGCACCAGTCGCACCGCGATTTGGTGGAGCTAGGCAACGAGTAAGTAGTTTATTTATGGGTCGAATAATCTGATTATCTGATTTTTTGATATATTATTTTTTTTTTTCTAATCTTTTTCTGGTGTACTTTCGATTTGATCACTTTTGCATTTTTTTTTTAGCAGATCTGTCTTCTCAATATATATCCATCTGACTGGCTTTATTCGCTAGAGCGCGGAAACTCATCACAATTTAGCATGAGTGCTAGATCCAGGCTTTTATCCTTGGGGGTCAAACCCCAGCTCCTCTCCTCAAAGCGTCTATATAGTGCATCTTCAAACAAGGCCCAAAACTACTACCTCTTTCTTGCATTAGGTAACCCCACGCCAGAGTACTCAGGTACACGCCATAATGTGGGCCATTGGGCACTCCAGGCCATCTTGAACCACAAGCTTTTAACCGGGTTCACCCCCTTTGAGCCGTCCCGGCCACTAGGAATTGAGGCCAGCTTGAAAACCCCTGAAAACAACGTGCTTCTAGCCAAGGCTACGCAAACCTACATGAACATGCTGGGGCATACGGTCAGCAAAGTATGGCAGAGGTTTCAAAAACAGCATAGTAACGGCTTATGCCACTTGGTGATTTTACACGACGAATTGGAGGTGGCCTTGGGAAAGGTTCAGGTGAGGCGACGGAAAACAAGTGCACGTGGCCACAACGGCTTGCGTTCCATCGATAAGTGCATGGGGAACGACTATACCAAAATCGGCATTGGCGTGGGTAAGCCTGCGCGGGGAAGTATAGCTGATCATGTTCTCTCCAAATTTACTGCGAACGAGCTTAGAGTTTTGGAGAACGATTCTTTGCCTCGCATCTATGAGCAGATGCATGCCATGTTGGGAGGTGATTATATCAATGAGTCAAGGTAAGAATCAAAAATGTCAAAATGTCAAAATGTCAAAATGTCAAAATGTCAAAATGTCAAGAATGCCAAGAATGTTAAGAATGCCAAGAATGCCAAGAATGTTAAGAATGTTAAGAATGTTTCAGAGACGTTTCAGGATTAAAGAATTCAAGATTCATGGATTCAAGGATGGTTGGAAGGGTGTATTTTTGGAAGTATTGCTTGACATTTGGATCATTATTTTCTCAATCAAGGTAAAGAACCCGCAACTACTCTCAGCAGACAAACCACTTCCAGTCAGCCAATCAGAAAAGCACATCAAGACAGAAATTGGCAAATTCTTACATAAAAAAATATTTTGTCAATATTGTACACTCAAAAATGTATATACTTAGAAATACATACTGTCAATTTACCGTATTATACTGTCAGTATTCAGTATAGCTATTATTGCATGGGCCCGGTTTGGCGCACACCGCGTTAGATCGCACGTTATCACAAGACCCTGTGCAGATACACAGAACGTGGACACATCTTATCTCCACACGCCACTCGTACTCCACTTCGTCCACCATGGAGTTCACACTCAATGTCACCGCCGGCCGCTCGGTGGCCCGAGAGTCCTTAAAGGGTACGTAACTAGAATTCTCGTCTGCACGCTGGAATAATACGCTGCTACTGACTACTATATACTAACCTCAGGCATAATATGGGTCATTTTCTTTAACCGGCTCTTTGGCCCCATAACGCCCACCACTGGCGAGTTTTTGGATATCCCATACCCCATGGCCGATGGCCTACCGGACCTAGATATGCTCATTGACCAGAAAATCGACCAGCTTATAAAGAAAGACTTCTTGTCGATGGAAGACTCGTCTGTGGGACAATTGGTAATAGCATTTTTGCATAAGGAACTGGCGAAGAAGAAGAAGGTGGGCTGGTTTGGCCATTCCAAGGAGGAAGGCTCTCCGGCACTTGCACGCTGGGAGACGTGGATTATCAACGTGAACTGTCTCCCCAAGAGCCCCGAGATCCCACTGCTTGCTAGCCCTACTCCCTCTAATGTCATGAACACCGCCGAACAGTTGCTACATCTCTCAGCCTTGAGTTTCGAGGACACCCTCAACGAGATCTTGACCCTTGTCAATCGGCACAAAGAACATATTCCTCCCATCATGACGCTAGACGTGTCGCCGTTCCCTTACGAGATAGAAATCGACCCTTTCACCACCACCAGGCAAACTCCTGATGATGACACCTGGGCCCAGTATATAAAAAAGTTGTTGGATTGACCAAAAAAAAAAAGAGCAATCTCAGCCGTGTGATCCTTGCTCGCTATCTAACTATAAAAACTATAAAATCGCCCTGGACTTAAAGGTTGGCACTGTACATTCCCTCCTCGCCCCTCACCAAAATACACTCGTCTTCCTGGATGGTTCTATCCTCCAAGCCTAAAGCCTCTGCCTTTTCAATGACGGCTTCGTCATAGCTCCCGGGCTGGAACCACAAGCCTCTTACCACGGTTTTGTAGTCTGGCACCCCAGCAATCTGCTCCAATGTCTTGAGCGTCACACTTGGTGGAGTCAAGAACGAGAAGCTGATTCCATCGGCCTTCGAGAGCTCATGGTGGTATAAGTCTTGTTGCTTTATGGTTTCACTAACTACATCCGCAGCGTTGGGGACGACCTTTTGGCCCAAGAGCTCCACTTGCTTGGGGTTGACTGGCACCACAGGAAGACCGTGGCTCACGTACCACGATAAGATCTTAAAGCCGAATTTGGAAGGGTCATTGGAGGCTCCGACCACCACATACTGGCGTGAAGCACTAAAAAACGATTTGATCTTATTTTTCATGGACATGGTGAAGAAATGAATAGTTGTGGCAAGGCCATTTTCACAGGCTTTAGATATTCCGGGGTAACTTCTTCTATGCAGCGCTCGCGACAGTACAGGTCCACCATCCAATAAAGGTTTGCTAGAGTAGAACACTTTTAGGCCAGTTGGATGCAAATTTGGAAATATTTTTTTTCTTTGTAAATACCACTATTTTAGGAATGATTAGTTTTGGACTGTTTTGAATTTTTAACTTTGTTTGACTTGTTTTGAAGTTTTAGGGGTGGCTCTAGGAGGATGCAAATTCTTGTACACTATTGGAATAGGACATAATCGTCGGAGCCATACCTTCTTATGATTAAACATCAGGAAATACCCCTTTTTTTATATTCTTCCCTGTTTTTTGTTTTGTGTTACGGGTACAAACGGGAAAAGCAAATTTAGATCTGAACAAAAATAAATTAGGAATGAACAACTGGACTTGACTAGTCTTCATCCTATACTTACCTCACCCGTAGTGCGATGCTTTGTATTATTCAATGAGAATGGCATTTCATAACAAAATCATTTTCTAAACCACATCAGAATAAAAACTACTTAAATTTGGGCTCTTCTATTAATATAGTGAGTCCTATTCATTCGAGTTTGGTTTTCAAGAGTACACCTTCTACGGCTAGAGAGGTACAGGTGTGGCTGGTGTATCTCACGCACACTTCTGCTCATGGTCCAGTGTATGCCTCATGGCAGGAGAGAAACGTACAAAGCCATGTGGCAACTGTAAGAAGTCCAAAACCAAGTGTGAATATAGCGAGTCTCTCCCCTGCAATAGGTGCCTTAGCTTGGGCCAAGCCGCATCCTGTCGATTCGTGGTACGGCTTCCCTCCATAGGTTTACCTCCAGTTGATTCCTCTCCGGTGCAGACCATATACAACCCGGCTACATCTTCTGTACCCTTGTCTCATGCTCCACTTAAAAAGATATACCCCCAAAGTGCCCTGTCTCTGATCCATGATACATTACAGTCACATCCACATACACTTCCTAGGGACGAGCCAACCGATGCCAAGCTGGACTGGAAAACGGCCATGGAAGATAGGCTTATTTCTATGGATACGAAGTTCAATGATCTTCTCATGGTTTTGAAAACAAATCAGCAAGCGCTAATGGATGAGCGGGAACTTACCCGTAAGTATATCTCCCATAACCAAGCCCTTCATGAGACCCTACATCAACTAGAACTCAATAACGGGCAAGATGTTACACGAGGTTTTGATGAATCAAACCGCAACCACTCATTTCCCAGCATCACTGAACCTTCCCGAAAACGGGCTTTGCTGCTGCTGATGCACAGTGTTCCCCGAGAAAAGAGCATGCGCCTCGATGATGATTTCCGGGAGACTGTTTTGTCATTACGAGAGGCCAAATTGTTATTCAAGTTCTTCGACACAAACATCTCCCAACAACTCTTTGGCTTTGAGATCAAGCAGTTCTCGGTAGAGGCAATCTGGAAAACGTCACCTCTACTTATATGTGCAGTGTGCACCATTGCCTCGATGCACTATCCCGACCCTAGGATCTCCAGCAAGCAAGATATTCTACATCGACACTTACATGAGTTATGCAGTGGGCTTTTGTTCAAGTCAAAACCCCGCACGGAACAAGAAGGCTTTAATACCATTGTTGCCCTTGTTCTATGCAGTTTCTGGCTTTCCGACTCCCAAATGTTCACTGGACTTGCTTTACAGTTGGCCAATGATTTCCGGATCACTCATCCTCGGAACCAGTCCCAACCAAATAGCGATAATTCGTTGAGTGACAAAGATCGCTTGAAACTATGGTACTTGCTATACATTCTCGATGGCCAACAGAGTATGACTTTCAACAGGCAAGCACTAGTATCTAGTGAAGACTATAATGTGCTTAACAGCAAAAAGATTTTGCTCGAGGCCAAAAATACTAGAGATGACGAGTCACCATCCGAGGATCTGGTCACCAAAACCACAGGTGCACTCACTACGAAAAAAGCAACCCCATCCTTCACCGACTTGAGGCTCGTCTCTCAAGTTGAGTATAATGCGGCCTTGAATGAGTCACTCAAAGGAAATGCATGGGAACTAATTGCTCCAGCGGAATTTGGTATTCCCTCGAGATCCAATCTTGAGTTGGACAAGTGGATGGTTTCTTGGACCGTTCTTTTGGCACCATCAAACAATGGCTCAGTATGGCTGTCCAAATCAACGTTGATATACTACAATTTTGCCAAGATGTATATCAACAGCTCAACTATTAGAAAGTTCCAAGGTGGCAGTGATGGAAATAGTATCATACTACCGAATTGGAAGAACTGTCAAGTTGCTAACCGGCCTATCCCAGCAACCTCAAAACCTACACTTTCTTCAGAACAAGATAGCGATGATAGCGACGAAGATGATGAAGTCTTCGAGAATCAATTGCAAGCCCAGGACCAGGAGCTGTTGAACGTCAACATCGCTATGAACGCAGCACAAACAGTGCTTAATCTTGTGTTGAACGACCCTGATATCCTGAATAACTTGAAGTATGTGCCCGTTCATATCCATATCATGCTCTATTATGCGGCAATATTATTGGTGAGCCTGCCATTGGGACAAACCAGTTCCCTAAGCCAAGCCAAAGACATTATCGGCAAGTTGCGCACTGTTAAGCTTTTACTGCGGACAATCACAGGCAACCTTCCCACGGATCGAAATTTTGGGCACCGACTTCTCGATAATTTAGACCAGCTCTTCGATGAGCGCATTGAGAAGCTAAAGACAGAGATCAGCAATGCTGGATTAGACACGCTGAAACAGGCCAAGCTCCTCAAGGAAATCGACGAGGTGGAACATGCTTACACAGTATTAGAACTACAACCGGACTCACTAGAAAATTCTAGTCGAGAAGTTTCCCCAAAGCCAGAGAAAATATACGCCTGGCCCGGTTCCCATCATGGGCACCCATAATCGCGGATGCGAAAATATCTCGCCTGATAAAACCGTTGGTTGCGAAAATTGCTTTGTGAGAATGCGCAAGCTTCTAACTACATGCTTGACCAAGACATGACAAAACTGCCCCGCCTTATCAACAGGCTCCTCACCAGAATCTCCTCAATATCCTCCATTGAGCGTGTCACTGATAAGCTCAACCCACGTGCCCAACACACAAAGACTGTGGATGAAGAATTCGAGGACTTAGTGGAGGAGTTCGATGCCATAGAAGCTGCACTCAGGTCGTTTATTGAACTGAACGAGCACTTTGTGTTGTACTTGAAGGAAACCTTGAAAAGCTCCGAGAGAGCAGCAAACTTGCTACGCTTATTGACGTATCAGGAGCTATTAGTCACAAATAGCCAGGAAGGATCTTCTTGGGACCGCACCAAGAGCTACCTTGCAGTTTTGAATGAGATCTTATTTTCTGTGAACGACTCTTTGGACTCGTTTTCGTCTATCGTCAATAAGAAAATCGAGATTTTGGCCGGGTTTCTGAAGAAGATAGGCGAAAAGATTAGCTTTAGAGATAAAGCCTTACTGAACTACGATAGGGTGTACGAGAAATATGACCAAATGACCATTCAAACCGCCTCGCAGAAATTGTCGCCAAAAGAGCTTCAGCGATACAATCAGCTTGAGTCCAAGATGCGCTCCCTCAAACGTGAGTTTGACAGTTGGAACTCGATCTTGAAATTGGAGCTTCCCACTTATTTCATTCTTGTCCGGAATTTTACTGAGCCTTTGGTATTTTTCTCGTTCTACACACACTTAACGGTGGCTTACCAGTACAAGTTGAATCTTCAATCGATCATGCCTCAATTCGATGCGCAGAAAGTCATATTTGAGCCTGAATTCTCGAAGATCGTGCTAGATCAATTCAAGGAAGTGTCCAAGAAGTTCCCGATATTCAAGTCAGATTTCGATGCTGAAAAACTCATTGTGCCAACGGGCGATGCCGAGGTCGCCAATGGTGGTGATGATGCTGATGGAGAAAGTGTGGAAAGTCAAGATAACGAAAAACCTTCACTTGTTCAGTCTCATAAACGTGTTGAGTATTGCAGAGCCTTATTTAATTTTTCTACGGATGACAAGGATGACTTGAAGTTCGCTAAGGGTGACTTGATACAAGTAATCGACCGCAAAGGTGAATGGTGGATTGGCCAGTTTAAGGGAAAGAAGGGACTTTTCCCTTCCAACTACGTGGAATCAAATGACAAAACTACTCAATGAGTTGCGAAGGTCATAGAACCAAATTTCTTCATTTAAACTACGTGAATTTCCAAGTCCTATTTGCAGGTGGTCAACGAGATATTGCCTCATGGTGATGGTACTTGTTGACGCAAAGGCCACTGCAAAACTTCCGCTTTATAGGTATATCAACATTTTGGAGAATGTCCCACCATTCCAAAACCTCAGCATACGGCTCCACCACAATAAAATTACATTCGTTGCAGATATCCTTGAACTTGCCTTTGGAGATTGCGAGCGCAATTAGCTGGTGGAATAGTTTTGGTGTGTTGCTCTTCCAGGCCTTCGTTTCCCTATAAGTAACGTCGTACCGGGCAATTTCATCGAGACAGATGCTTTTGAGAGATCTAAGCAAACTTTGTTTCCGAAGATATTTAATAGGAGAAACGTGACGCAACCCGTGCGTGTAACGTTCATCCGAGGAAGGAATTTCTAAGGCATCTGCACTTATAGGTATGAAAGGATTCGGCCCAGCACGAAAAGTAGTCAATGCAGGTAAGTCGAGTATTTGGGGAGGCAAGTACCTCAACTTGTTGATACTGACGTTCAAGTCAGTCAAATTGGTGAGATTGCTTATTAGACTTGGCAAGAAGCGGATTTCGTTTTGACGTAAACTCAAGACATTGAGCTTTTCAAAAGCGAACAACGATGGATTGACGATTTTGAGTTTGTTATTGGTGAGATACAACTGACGTGACACTTGGGTGGGACGGTCACGGTCGAAGATCACCAATTCATTCAAGTCTTTGATCTCATCCGGAATATCAGTCAACTGCATGCCTTCCAATACAACGGATGGAGAAATGTCCTCAAAACACTGCAAAATAATTTCTTTGGCACGCAACAACTTGAGGCTAGAGGGAGAATGTTCTTCAGGTTGCTCTGCATCTGTAGACGAGAGTTGGTGGTAGCTCGAGAATTTGTAGCGATTGAATTGATCCACACCAAAGTCCGGCTCCGAGCTGATATTATGGAACCGGGTCCGTCTAATAGGTGAAGTGACCATTGTGTGTAGCAGGCTGGTTTGCACTGGGGAGTCCGGCACAGTATAATCTTCCATGGTGGTATCAAGCTCCGAGTGTTGAGGTAGAATAGGTGGGCTGCTTGGTAGGGGACAAGGTGCATGGTTGTCTCTTTGTACTGAATCATCCAAGTCTGGGTTCGTTAGGTCTGTAAAGTCACTTGAAGGATTCAGAGACATTGGCATGTGCCTCGACGAAAACAGAGTATTGGTTTGTGTAGACTGTTCTAGCTGAGCAGATGGGCCCTCGAAAAAGTCCTCATAGTCCCGTCTTTTCACATCATCTTTCTCCGTGAAACTCTCTCCCATTTTTCTCTTGATGGATGGCATTGTGGCAAGCACAGGCCCTCTTCTGGTGGTATTAGCTCGTGTGACCCGGGTGTGGTATATGCTAGCAGCATTTTCATCAATGACATGCCTTTCCCGGGGCTCTGTATTTAGGCTGTTCCCTTGACTCATGGACGTGGAGGTGAATGCAAATGGGAGCAATGGGTTGACCTTTTCAAAAGGTTTGATGCCTTCATCTGGGAGGTTCCTCCTTATATTGGGCTGATTGGCTGCATTCGGATGTCCCGGCTGCTCCTTCGAACTCAGAGAATGAAACATACAGACTTGGTTTATTGAATATATAGGAAAGGGGATCTCAAGAATCCGATTGAATGGTTTTCTGGTTCGTGGAGTTGCCTTTCACACCCGAGTGAACAGCGAGGAATGATGCGAAACACGTAGAGAAAGCCGCGTACGGTCTAGGGCTAACGCGTTCATGGTCTATGTGAAGGAATACTACAGTGAGACTCAAGCCTACCAAGGAACCGGAGATTATTGGTTAGATGAATACTAAATATTATTACATTTAAAACATAAATCAGACACCTTAATGAATACATTATTGTTTTACCCTCTATTAAGCATGGCTCTGCATCTAACTTTGTTTAGCTT
Source organism: Metschnikowia continentalis (assembly GCA_002370835.1). NCBI lineage: Eukaryota > Fungi > Ascomycota > Pichiomycetes > Serinales > Metschnikowiaceae > Metschnikowia > Metschnikowia continentalis. Next base: position 93,297 of record NLAO01002384.1, on the reverse strand, counting down.
TTGGCGAGCTTCAACTCTTCTTCCCGGTAGTAATGCGGGGCCGCCTCATTGACCCACTTTTCTTCTATGATCATACAATTCCTCATGTACTCTTTGCTAGTCAAGACCAACTCATGATACAAAAGCAATTTCGGAGGTGGCTTGGTTTTGAACAAGGCCGATGAAGGGTGAATGTAGACTGGTTGGTTCCTTTTAAGCAAGACGTAGTTGAAGCCCATTTTGGATATTCTGGCCAAATTCGGGAAGAACCCACTCAACAATGCTTTCTGAACTTTTTCAGTATCATCCTCGCTATTTCCGGCAACTGGCTTGACGTCGATTCCTATTTGCGTGCAGAGGGTTTCCAACTGTGTCTTGATCTCCTTTGCTCTCTTGAGTGTTCTATACTGTAGGAAGTTGTCTTCGCACCATAGATTTGAAAAGCCTGAATCGCTCCATTGCTTCCAGATATTCAATAAAGTTAGTTGGTCTCCAGCAATATGCATGAATGACTCTTTTCTCTTATCGGCCTGTTCACGCTTATCTTTTGGCCTGTAGAATAAACTTGATGATTCAGACAACATTGCTAGGATGGATAGCACTTCTGACGTCACTGAGTACTCCGCGCTGGTGAGCAATGCTTTGCAGAACATAGGGTCCATTGGGAACAGGGCCATTTTCTTTCCTATTTCGGTAAGTTGCCCTTTCGAATTAAGAGCTCCTAAAGCATAGAGAAGCTCAAGCGACTTGATGAGCGTTTGCTTGCTGGGAGGGTCCATGAAGTCAAAATTCACAAGATCATTGATACCCATGGAAAGCAACAAGAGGACCACCGTACTTAGGTTGACCCGGAGAATCTCAGGCGTGGGGTTTGCCTGTAGCTCATTTGTGTAGGACCATTTGGTAAATAGTCTATAGCACTTGCCAGGACCAACTCTTCCCGCTCTTCCGGCCCTTTGATCTGCTGAGGCTCGAGAGCATGGTACCACAACCAAACTCTCCATGCCTGTGCTTGCATTGAAAACGTTTTCCTTGACATAGCCTGAGTCAATAACGTACTTAATGCCATCGATGGTGATGGAGGTTTCGGCAATGTTGGTGGCCAAGACCACTTTGCGAGAGCCAGGAGGAGTTGGCTCAAAGATCCGGGCTTGCATGTTGGGAGGAAGATTGGCATAGATGGGGGCCACTATTAATTTTTTGATCAGGTCTCCGAGCTTGTCACACGCATCTCTCAAGATCTCATCCATTGTCTCGATTTCTTCTTGTCCCGTAAGAAAGACTAGGATATCGCCAGATCCCTCTTGTTTGGTGTGGATTTGGAAAATGGTGGTGACTGCAGCTTGGATGTAATTGGCCTCAGGCTGTTTTGTATAGCAGACGTCAACAGGAAACCGACGGCCTGGGATATTGAACACAGGTGCTTTGTTGAAGTAGTCCGAGAACTTGCTGGCATTGATTGTAGCGGACGCCACGATCAACTTAAGATCAGGCCTCTTCTTTATAATGTCTTTAAGCAACGTAAGTATGATCTCTGTGGACACAGTGCGCTCATGGGCTTCATCAATCATCAAAACGCTATATGTAGAAAGCGTAGGGTCAGTCAAAAACTCTCGAAGCAACATACCATCTGTCAAGTACTTTATGGCAGTATTTTTGGAAGTTTCGTCTTCGAACCGGATACTGTAACCGACCTCAGAGCCGATTTTGCACCCAACTTCATCTGCAACCCTTCGAGCCACCGATGTAGCAGCAACACGCCGTGGTTGGGTGCAACCCACTTTCATAATCTGGCCATTAGAAGACCGGGCTTTGGTGTAGCCTTCTTCGTAAAGGTATTGCGGAATCTGGGTTGTTTTTCCCGACCCCGTTTCTCCCACCACGATCACCACTTGGTTGTTCTCCATAGTGTCCAAGAACTTCTGTCTATATTTGAAAGCCGGAAGAGACCTTCTCACAGCTTGAATGTCGTTATATTTGTTTGTAGCATCTATAGTCTCGCCTTCTGTTCCTGGGATTTCAGCCTCCTCTTCATAGTCGACGAATTGAGACTCGTCAAAAACAAACTCATATTGCTGTTGACCAGGTAAATTGGTTTCATCTGGATTAGCAGAAACAATCTCCTGGGCTTTTTTAAGTTGCGCCTCCTCCCAATGGTTGGAGTACTTGCTCCGTTTCTGAAAATGGTCCTCATCCACCGGCTCCACGGCTTTTAGTAGATCTCTCTTTCTTTGACGATCGATTCCTCCATCCGAATTCCGATACTCTGAAGGAAGAATATATGTGGAATCCTCTTTGGATGAGAAAATCTCCTCCAAAAGCTGTTTCTTTTCTTTGAGTTCATCTGCCTCTTTGGGCGTAAGATCACTGGCAGACTCCAACTGCTGTACGCTTCTGCGCAATTGCTTTAATTGGGCATCGAACTTTCGCCTCATTTGTGCCTCATGCGATTTTTGCCCCTGAACATCTGACCTGGCCCTGGGCTTTGCGGGTGGGCCATTGTTCTCTGATGAGTGACCTGAATCTAGGCCAGTGGAGGGTGTAATGCTATGGGGATCGAACTCGATAGTTGCTGTGGCACGTGTCTCTATACTAACGTCATCATCATCAAGCCCATCATCGAGTCTTCTTCGCCTGTACCCCTTGCCCGTAATTTGACTCATTTACTGTGGGGAATCCTGTAGAGTACTTAAGCTTAATATGGCCCGCATCAGGTCTGGGTCTCGCATCCGTACCTCCGGTGTGAGGAGCTGCAGAAGAAGAATTGCTCTTAAGTAAGATCCAGAAGTCGGTTTCAGATCCTAATTCATTTTAACATTCACCATCTGGAAAATGGATAACGAACCAATCCCCAAATTGAAATCTCTCAGTATGGCCTCCTTGGTCACCAGGACTTCATCCAGAATCGCCCCCGATGAAGACCAGAACTCTTCGTTCTTTCCGTCAGTGGCTGGGTCTCGTGAGGGCAGCAAAAGCCCTGCCCCTAATGAAAGCCAGCAAAATTTACTGAAAGCCACCTCTAACCAAAAATACATTCCGCCATGGACTGAGCCTTATATCATCGGAGTAGCAGGGTCTTCGGGATCAGGGAAAACCTCCATCTCGCAGAAAATCATCCAGGAGTTGAATCAGCCTTGGACGGTTCTTTTGCTGTTTGACAACTTCTACAAGCCTTTATCAGAGGAGGAATCCAAGCAGGCCTTCTCGTGCAATTATGATTTCGATAAGCCACATGCCATCGACATGGATCTCGTGGTGGAGAAAATTACCTCCTTGAAGAAAGGTAAGAAAACAGAGATCCCGGTTTATTCTTTCAATTCTCACAACCGCTTGGATAAGACAATTACCATCTATGGGGCCAATGTCATTATTGTTGAAGGTATCTACGCATTGTATGACCAGAGACTACTAGACTTGATGGATATCAAGGTGTTCGTGGACACGGACCTTGACATTTGTTTAGCCAGAAGACTCACGAGGGACATCTTGTACCGTGGCAGAGATTTAAAGGGGTGTATTCGACAATGGGAGACATTCGTCAAGCCCAATGCCGCCGCATATGTGCTACCCACCATGAGAAATGCGGACTTGGTGATCCCCAGAGGCCTTGATAATACCATTGCTATCGATTTGATGATCAAGCACATTAAAAAGCAGCTAGCAATTAAGAGTTCTTTGCATCTTGAACGGCTCAAACACTTGGGCCTGGGCTTCAATCTCGATGTATCTAGGCTCGCCAACCTCCATATCTTGCCCACCAATAACCACACCGCTGGTATTCATGCAATCCTTTTCAATATGGAGACTGAACGGTCCGACTTCATTTTCTATTTCGACAGAATTGCCAACCTCCTCATTGAAACTGCTTTGGACACATTGAGGGATTATGATCCTATGACAGTCACGTGCCACTATAACAACAAGTACCAAGGTCTTCGGCCGAGCAAAGAAATTACTGCCGTGAGTATCATTAGGTCGGGAGATTGTTTTATGAATCTGGTCAAAAAAACGTTTCCTGCCATTCCGATCGGTAAACTTTTGATCCAGAGCGATTCCAAAACTGGTGAGCCGCAACTACACATGGAGTCGTTGCCCAGAGAAAGTGCAAACTCGGTTTATTTCTTACTTGATGCCCAAGTGATCAGCGGGTGTGGTGCAATCATGGCCATTCAAGTGTTGTTGGACCATAAAATCAAACAAAGTGACATTGTATTGATCTGTTACTTGCTGACGGAAATCGCGGTCAAGAGGATTTTGAATGTTTTTCCAGAGGTGAGCGTTGTTGTGGGCAAGTTGAGTAATATCGAGAACATCGATACTGCTCATAACCCAGAGGGCTTCAAGGATACGGATTGGATGTTCCGCAACCGGTTCATTGAATCGTTGTATTTCGGCACCAGCTAACGAAGCCAATTCATTGCATGTACTATTACAATTATTGATAGCAATGTCTATAAAAATATGTAGAGTACTTTAGAATAATAGCATTAGAGAATAAAAGAGTCAGATTTTTGTAGAGTCAGGGTTTTTGGTATTCGGAATTGTAGAATTCAGAATTTTGTAAAATCCGAATGTTTGAAATATTTTTTTCATAATCAAGTGACCAATCGTAAAAAGCGGTTTGATGCCAACATGCCGTCCCATTATGCTACATTTCCGTTATAGAGTTGATGCTCTGCGACGCACGGCGTAAACAGTCGGAGGTTCAAGTCCGAACTTGACGAAAACACGAAATACACGAAATTACTCGAAGGCCACGTTTGCGTTACGGAGTTAAATAAGGTTTTTTTCCGAGTTTTTCCAAGCCATGAGTCGAATTTTTTCGTGAATCTTTGTGGGTCATATGATTCTGCTACTAAGTGAGTCAGACCATTGTAGACGCACCGAATGTGGGGAAGCCGTATACCCATTTGAACACGTACACCCGAAATTTAGGCCAATCCCAAAAATTAAAAGGAATTCCCGGCAGTAGGAAAGAAGTTACACAGCCAACTAAGTTATTGTCATTCGGCAAAACGTGTTGTGGTTTCTTATCTGCCCCATACTGGCCTAAACCCGCGGTGCAGGAAACGGGTTTATCTGCATCCGACACTAGAGAGCCACTCGAGACATACATTTACCCTTCCAACACCACCGCAAACTGAGACCTTCTCCCATGTTCACCAAAGCCTCCCGACCCTCCTTAAATAGGTACATTAGTGGCATTGCGCCCAGGTTGTCCGTCAAAGAATTGAACAAATCCACTTTGGAAGCGAAGTATGCTGTTCGAGGAAAAATCCCCATCCGGGCCGACGAGTTGAGGTCTGAGCTCGCCAAAAACAAAATCGACAAGTTCGATGAGATTATCAGTGTCAACATTGGTAATCCCCAGCAGCTAGATCAAAAACCATTATCGTGGTATAGACAAACGTTGGCGTTAATGCAGTATCCTGAGCTTATTGAGAAGTTGGACGCTTTGGACCCACAGACCAGGAATGCCTTCTTTCCGTCCGACGTCGTCGAGAGAGCAACTTCGCTCTTGCGCAGCGCCAAATCTGTTGGTGCCTACTCCCATTCTCAGGGAGATATCAGCGTGCGTGAGTCGATTGCAAAGTTCATCTCCAACCGTGACAATTACCCCGCTTCGCCTAACAATATCTTCTGTACCTCGGGAGCCTCTGCAGCTGTGTCTTATTTGATTCAAATCTTATCCCAGGGTGATAACACTGGTTTTTTGATCCCTATACCGCAGTACCCACTCTACACTGCATCCATTGCCTTGAACAGTTCAGTTCCGATCGGTTACTATCTAGACGAGGCCAATGATTGGTCAATCAACCCCGACGAAATCCGCTCTTTGATTAAGGAGAACAAGGAAAAGGGTGTCAAGCCAAGATGCTTGGTGTTGATCAATCCTGGTAACCCCACGGGGTCTATCCTTCCTGAGCAGGATATTAGAGAGATTATTAAGATTGCTGCCACCGAAGGCTTGGTGATTATTGCTGATGAGGTTTACCAAGAGAATGTCTTTGAGGGTGACTTCGTTTCCACCAAGAAAGTCTTGGCTTCGATGCTTGAAGAAAATGAAAAAGCCTATGAGAATGTTCAGCTCGCTTCTTTGCATTCTACTTCTAAGGGTGTTAGTGGAGAATGTGGACAAAGAGGTGGATACATGGAACTTGTCGGTTTTTCCAAAGAAGTGCATGATGTCATTTTCAAATTGGCCAGTATCAACCTTTGTTCAGTCGTCACAGGCCAGGCTTTAGTTGAACTAATGGTCAACCCTCCCAAACCGGGATCTCCTTCTTATGAAACCTACAATGCCGAGACTCTGAAGATTCACGACTCTTTGCAGAAACGTGCTAACCTTTTATTCGAAGCCTTCTCCAAAATGACCGATATCTCGTGCAACAAGCCCCAGGGTGCAATGTACCTTTTCCCTAAGTTGGAAGTTACCAAGGAAACATACCCCAAATTGTTTGAGGAGAGCGAGTCTACTGGATCAGAAGCCGACGAATTGTACTGTGAGAAATTGTTAGAAGAAACAGGAATCTGTTCTGTACCAGGCAGCGGTTTCGGACAAGTTCCGGGCACTTACCACATCAGAACTACATTTCTTGCCCCAGGGTCTGAATGGATCGACAGATGGAGCAAATTCCACGCCGCTTTTGTTTCCAAGTATAGAGTGTGACGGCATTAGAACGTTTACAATAGAATACTGAACAATCGTTTATTCGAACAGCGTAGCGCATCCAATCACTCCTTTTTCGACTTTGAAGTAGTGGTAAAGTTTCCAAAAGCACAACTAGTTGCAACCGTAAACCAGGCAGGGAACCAGCCCAAGGCGATCACAAACCAAGTCCAGCTTTGCATCTCGTTCCACGACTTGAGCAAGCTGTTAACCAACGATAGAGCTCCAGGGATCTTTCCACCGTCAAGAATGTAGCCCAAGCCGAGGATGACGGTAAAGGGACATGAAATAAAGAGGCACAAGGCAATCTTCAAGTCTGCTTTGGCTTTAGAGATGGTACCCCGGTCAACTTGGTTCAATAACGACTGTATAAATGTCAAGGGAAAAGCGAATATGCCAATAAATAAGGCCAACGAGAAATGCACAATCAAAAGACTGATGATAAGCATAGCAATGAAGTAGAGTGCAAATGACAAGAGCATGTGAGACAATGGTCTTGAGAAGAGCATGGGCAAGGAGCCTCTGAAAAGAGTTCCAACTGAAGAGACCGTTTGTATTGTTATCAAAGTAAGCACAATGGCCCACGTTTTGATATCCTGAGCAGATGATCCCATGGCAATGTTCTGCAAAAAGATAGCCCCAGTTAAAGAGAACGTTTCAATGCATGTAAAAAAAAGTAAAATGTTTTTGATGTTGTAGAGGAAGTCTATTGTTGATACTCCTGAGGCAAGTGAGTACAAGCAACTGACGAAGAACGCAGTAGCAACAATGATGGCTGAGGGCAAGTATGTTCCGATGGACACAAAATGGTATGGAGAAAGCAAAAGGTAAAAGAAGAACGACTGGTGAAACTTCTCAAGCAAATTGTTCACCGAGCGGAAAGTCGAATCCACCACTCTTCCAAACTGGGTAATATCCGGGCCGCCCTCGCCCACTGCTTTCAATGTCATGGCCTGGATCTGCCAGCCTGAAAAGGCTTCACATCCATAAGGTTTTTGATTAGCTTCGGAAAAAGCCAACCGGAATATTCCGTGTGCCAAAATACGCAAACGAGACCAGTAATCGTTTCTGTCAAGGTCATTTCTGGAGGTATCTTGGATTCCAACCTTAATGCCCTCGTTTCTGGCCACGGTGGTGGCAGTGTTAATGAGGTCAAGGTTGGGCAACTGGCCATTGAGGCCCTCGTAGAAGATCTCCAAGTGGTTAAAGTTGTCAACACCAGAGGCGTACTCCATGGTAATGGCCGCTTCAATGGAACCCGCAGTGACATCTAAAGTGGTATGGTAGGCTTCGACCCATGAGCGGAGCACCGAGTGGGAGTCACGTGGGAACACCATGATGATGTTCTTGGACCAAATGGACATGCGTGCAAAGTACCTGGCCAAGGCAGGAGCCAAGGAGAAACCACCCACATTGCGTTTCCCATCTGAGGTAAAGTACGGCACCACCAAAACCAACGACTCAGTATTATCCCCCCGGGGAGCATGCATCAACGAGTACATAGTAGACACATTGTTTTTGGGGTCGTCATAGTGGGACACTGTCATCTCCATATCCTGTAGCCAGCCTTCAAGCTCAGGGTTGAATTGGGATACTTGTTCAAAGTCCCACTTGCTGGCCTCAGAGCGAAAGCCCCTCACGTAGTTCCACTCACTCTCCCGAAAGTAAGAGGTTACTTGGCCGGGCATCAATGCGTTTTCGGAAATGTATGTGTGTCTGTATTGACCGTCCATGGGGAGGTTGAGAAGCCAAGCTATGCTGGCCAAGGCCAACACCATTGAAAGCACTGGAAGCTTCTGGATGATCTTAGGCAAGAGCCCCGCCTTGTTGATTTTGCGTAGCACGCTTTCAGCTAATGCCATGGTCTATGGGGGACTTTTGTGTAGTAGTAGTACTTTAGTACTTTGGGTGGATGGTTTCGCGTACGCATGCGAGTGAGTGAGTGACGTTTCGCTAGGGCCTTGGTTCTCAGTATACTGGTGCGCGATTGAGAAGAGGCCCTAAATACTGCCTGCGGACTCCACATAGTTAATATTGGTCTGTTCAGTCTTGCCGTGCTCAGTCTTGCCGTGTTCAGTGTTGCCGTGCTCAGTGTTGTCCGCGGACCAATGTCTTTAAAGTACTATCGTACGCTTTACCGCAAGATCATTCGTTTGCCACTAGATAGGAACAGTCTAGAACGGCTCCGAACCAATGTACGCTCTGAGTTCCTCACTGCCAAAGATGCACCTACGTACTCAGTGGTGGATCGAAATGCTTACGACAAATGCATGGCCATCATGGATGACATTCTCCTGAGAAAGTACAAGTTGTTTCATCAATTGTTAGATCTCGTGTATAAGCCCAGGGGCCTTCTGGAGCCATGGGCACGTGAGTTCCAGCACGTCAAGTATAGTGCATTCAAGAAGGTATGGCCCCAAGTGCATCTCATAGACGATTTTGGGGATGCAAAGTCTATAAATTTGTACCATCAACAACTACAGTTGCTGGAGCCAGTCCAAGAGTTTTCACTAATGACTGAGCTTAATATGGAGGAACCTTCTGATGTGCTTACACCTCTACCAAGTCCTAGTTTTAGAAGACAAGAAACACTCGAGAGACTCCGAGATAACTATGCCAAGTTCCACTCTTTCATACTTAAAAATGCCACCCGGTTGCTGGGACTCAAAATCCAGCCCATGGAGATTTTTTACCATCCTAACCGTTATGGACTCCCAGAAAGTGTGACCATACGAGAGTCCAAGCTCAAGAAGCAGATAAATTATGCAAAAGCACTTGTTAAGGAATTCAGGGCTATCCAAGAATCTGACCTTCAGCACCTTATCCAATTCATTGAATCTGACCAAGGGATTAATCCTAATTTCTATCGTTCCAGCATCAGGCAGAAGACCCGTGAAGATAAGCAAGTATCTCCCTTGGTCAAGAAACATGTGCAACACAAAACATTGGTACCTAATGAACGTAACATTAAATTTTACTATCGGCAATATGTGGAGAAACAATTCTTCGTGAACTCCAAGGGTGACTATGAAATTAGCCCGAGGAACAATTTCTATAAATAATCATATTTCAAACACCACGTACTGCCTTTTGGACTCATCCATCACCAACCCGATTATATGCGAATCGTTACTGATGCTGTTGAGAGTCATATACTTTGGAACCTTCACAAACGTGTCTGGAGTGAACTCCAATGACTTGAGTATGGTTTGTTGGTCAAACGTAACAGATGCATTACTCAACTGCACTTGTATTAAGTCGATGGAGTATTTGGTGTCCGAAGTCTTGTGCAACACCAACACTTTGTCGATGCTAATGATCTTGTGTGCAATGATGGAATCTGGAAAGTGAATCTCTGTCCGTCTCTGGGATTCATTTTCGAATTGAACAATTGCCAATGTAGCGTCGGAGGCAGCCGCGACTAAGATGCCTGAAGGAAAAAGCTCGATATCCGTCTTCTTATCCTTGCAATGGATATTCAAATGTTGTGGTTCCTTGAACGACACATTTTTAGCCAAGTACTGTTCGATTCCATCGGTCACGGCCTTGATGTCCGTTTGCAAAGCCTCTATGTTTTTCTTGCCCTGTAATGATCCGGTATTTTTGTTAGTAAGAACTTCTGTGTTGCACAGTTCTGGAGCTATGAAATGCCATAGAACAGAGTCGAGCAAGTACTTGTCAATGTACTCCATGACATCTGTTGCTTGGAAGTTGAGGTTGGGATTCTCTTTGAAGAATTCTTCGGGGTCAGTATCCTCCTTGGAGAGCTTTTGTATCACCTCGACTTTGGCCCAGTTCAAGAACACATTAAACGAGTTATGTTCCTTGTTTAACTCCCAAATGAAAGCATATAGATCCTTGATGACAGTTTGTGCGTTTTTCAAAGCTTGGCTGACTACTGATAGGTCGATTCCATACATCTCTCTCCGAAGATACGACTCTGCGGTGGCAACACTCTCTAGATAGCTCAAAAGAATGATGGCTTTTTCTGAGGCCAAAATGATCTGAGTGAATATGGTCTTCCTTAAGTTATCGTAGCATGAGTTTCCAATGGTGGACAATCTGATAATGCCTTTTTCTCCAAACTGATTGAGCCAGTAATCTTTCATTTTGGCCTGGATAAGCCCAGTGAGAAGCATCCCTGTCATATCATCAAACATCACCTCCTCCACCAACTCGGGAGTTGGGAAATTGGTTGTGAGATCAACATCTTCATACAAAGCATCTTTGTAGTTCGACAAGTACTGATCAAAAAGACTGATAAAGGTCTTGGCCTCGTTTTTAATGGCCTCTAGCTGTTCGGTGATATGGTTCATTATGGAAATAAGCTTGGAAGCCCAGCTGATAGCATCGAAGAGGTTTTTTCTTTGCGCCAGTTGACCCACATTTATAGTCAACTCCTGCAAATACAAGTTTGAGCTTGTGTCCTTGACCAACAAGAACTGGGAGAACAAGTCGTGGGCCATTAGATGATGCAAGACGGAGAGTTCGTTTTGGAGCTCGATATTGGAGACCGTGAATAAGTTGTCGAAAGTAAAGGAAACACGTGAATTGGCATTGACAACAAATAGATAATCCATAGAGGATTTGTCCTCATTGGTATTAGTCACGGAGACGGATTTCTCTGGAGCATTGGAGGGGTCTGAGATCTCAGATACCTCTAGTGATGTGATTTCATTGGCGAGTTTGGGCATGTTATTTAGAATCTCCACTTTAAACAAGTCCTGGAACGGGGTCGCATCTTGGCCCTGCTTCACAGACTTATCTATGTCAATAGCCTCCCAACTCACCAAAGTGATTTCCATATCGGCATTGGTGGAGAAGTTGTTCACTAGCTTGCCTGTATTAGAATCGTAGACCTTGATCATATTATCTGTTCCGGAAACGACGAAAAACTTTCCACTGTGGCTCCACTGTAGGTGTAGAATTTTGGAGCGGTTGTTGATGGAGTATATTCGTTCACCATCGGCTCGGAACACCCAGATAGATGTTTGGTTCATAGACAAGGCTAGGAGGTCCATTTGTGGGCACCAGCTAAGGATATTTCCATCGGGATAGCCAATGACCTTGTTGCCCGCTAGTACTTTCAACTGATGGGACATGATGGCCAGAGATATGAAACGAAAGGATGCAGGATCAGTGAAAGAAGAGACGCCAATAAACGGTCTAGATTTTCGAAATGGTTCAAGGGATTCAAAGGCTGGTGTGGATTTCTGATAGAAGCATTAGCGCAAAGCTGCTAACATTGGGTGCCAGACGCGGATCTGTTATCACGAGGTGCAATTCCGCCTACAGTGCGAATACCCAATACCATACACGTTCCCTTAAAACCTATATAAACCAAATACATATAAAACAACATTTTACACCAGGATGCTTCAATCCAAAAGAGAGCAAGCTCATGTACTCAGCTGCTGATTTTCTTTCGGAGTCTCATCGATAGTCTTCTTCCAAAAGACGGTTTTGTTTCTGTAGGGGCCTTGTTTTTAGCCGAAGCCAATTCAGGCTCACCTATTGTTTGAGCATTTTGCGGTAGAATCGGACTGCTTGCGGGTGGTGTGAGTGGAGAAACTGCTGCCAAGTTTGGCGATATGTTCGCATCGGACTCGGCCACTGACGACAGACTGCCGTGCGGGTTTTGCGGGGCCAAGTTGTCAAGAGCAGGACGGACTCTCTTGGCCTCGGGGGTATCAGATGGGCTCTGCGCTCTAGGCACGTTCTCAAAGTAATTGTCCGTGGGTATCAGTAGTTTGGAAGCAGGCGACTGTGCAATGGGGCCATGCTCCAGGATGCTTTGTAGCGAAGGACTAGAGGCCACTTTGGTATTGGGACTGATGGTGGAGGGGCCCAAGAAAGAGCTGTATGCGTCTAAGTTGGAGCTCTTGGTGATCACCTGCTCAGCATTTGTAGGCAAAGCTGCTCTATTCACCATTTCCTCATATGAAGGCATAGGTTCGTGTGGTGACACCGGACGGTTTTCTGTGGGTGACTTATCGGAGTTTCTAGAAAAGAGAGAGAATCTCTTGGAACTTCGGGCTGGCATGTTATAGCTCTCCCAAAGCGAGCTGAGACGGTTTGAAATAGAGGATCTGCGGCGAGATTCCACGGTGCATTGGTTATTGGAAAAGCACTCAGTCAAAGGCGACGAGATGGGCGACTCGGCAGACTCGGTCGAATCAGAATCCAGTTCATTTTCGGATTCCTCGACAAGACCATAGAACTCGTGGTCCGCAGCATATTTGGTAGCCAAGGCACTGAAATTGTCAATTAAAAACAGTAGCAAGCCTTGGTACGCTGAAAGCTCCGAGAGGTTGGACGTCTCAAAGATGTGTTGCTGAAACAAAATGGAGAAGTTGGTGCTGGACATCTTTGTAGTTTCTTCGTGAGCAGTCAAAAGAGAGAGCATCTTGAGATAATAGATGAACAAGGCGTTTTTGAACGATGGGTTTTTCGACGCTAGAAGCTCACTAGTGGAATTTATCAACACTAAAGGTTCCGATACTGGTGTATGGTCCATGTCTGTTTCAGACACCGAGGGTAGTTCCGAGCTAAAAGAAGTTGACCTCTTCACCTTTGGAGAAGGCACATTCAGTACATGGGCAATGTACAATTTATATAACGAGGCCAACACAGACGGCGTGAACAAGCCTCCTATAGCATGGAAGTAATCTCGAGTATACCTCTTCAAAACCCCGGAAACATCACGAGGCAAAGGCTTGCTGCAGGGACTTTCAAGCCAGCTATCGAGATTCGAGTAGTCGCCTTTGACTTCTTTAATTTTGCGGACAGAACCACTGACTCGGAAGATGCCCTCCACTATACCATCGTTTAAGAGATGGTCAAAGCAGGCCACAAGAGACACCGGCAACTCAGCCGAGATACCCTGGACATCAACCACACGCGTAGGGAGTTTCAGTAGCGCCGCAAGTTCATCAGCAGAAGGCTCAGAAGTGCCATAGGCTCTTATATTGACGGGCAGGCTCATTGCGAATTGATGAAATGAGCACAAGAAGTATAGAACAAGGCCCTTCGGTCAGTCGTTCTTGGAAGACTGAAATCGGCAATGAAGCGAACGGACTGTATCAAAGATTCAGCAAATATAATGTCGGTGACTTAGCGAGTGGAACCAGCAAAAGGGGCAATCCAGATCAAGTAGGGCGTAAATGACGTAGGCTTGAGAAGCAATGAGTACCCCGCTTTTCTGTCAAAAAGGTAAATAAGCCCGAAAATAAAAATAAAAAATCTTCTTAATAAATAAGTTGCAAGCGAAACGCAAGAAAAAGAAAACAGGTTCTTTTAGATCAACGATATGTGGCTCCAGGAAGGAGTACGTTCAAACAGTGGGGCGTGCACGGAGGACCCAGTGAGGTCAGGGCGAGAATGTGGAGATGGCTATTTATTGGCACACGCGAGAATCGATATCACCTTAGGCGCAGCGGCTTCTCAATGACTGTTGCAGGCGCGAAATAATACACGAATAAGTGAAAGGCAAATAATGGGGTGACAGCGATGGGATTTAGACTTCAAAAAGACCCGAAATTCCGATAATGCGAAGGCCATGGATCCTCCAATATATAAAGATTTCCTTGTCATTGTCCGTTGTAAGGAATTCGAGACCGCGCTTGCGCCAGCGGCAGGTATAGTGCGTCTAGTAATAGCCGGGCTTCCTGTAGTAATGAATGAGCCAGACGCGTGAACGCGCAGCTCCAGATTTACACGCATGGCTCTTTACTTCACTGGGAACTGCAGCCTTTTCCTGCGCTTCCCATATGGGCTCTACTTCCCCTGTCCACGAGGCTCCATGCCACCGACCTTCAAGTTGGTGGAATGTGGAATTTGCCTTTATTTGGAGTTTGTTAATTGGGAATGATCTTGGCCTGGTGCTGGGTGTCTTGCCCCTGGGGGCTCATGCTAAGCCCATTTTCTATCTCATGCGAAGGAGATTTAAAGATGCATTCGCATCGGACCATTGCATTACAATGTATCTTGGGGATGATCGAGCTACTTTCATCAACTTGGCTACGCCGGACTTTAGACGCTTGGGCCTTGTTCATTTTCACGCTCTAAATAAAAATTCGGTTAAAATTGGTTTTTTAGACTTCTTCCCAACTTTAAACAATCGTTTATGCTCCAAGCAAGCTTCTACTCTACAAACAGTTTTCCATACTCTAAATAATCTTCCACGCTTGGAAAAAAATTTTCCTGGCTCGAAACAATATTCCAAGCATTGAACAATTTTTACACGCTTCTAACCATTTTTAAACTTCTCAACAATTTTTCCACACCATCACTACCCACGCTATCAATTTGTACACCGCCAAATCTGCCACTCTTTTACTTGCAACGCTTTTTTACAATGGGCATTCTGAACACGTTTCATAACCTCTGATTCTCTGCTTCATAGGGCTTGCGGACTTTCACCGCAGTTCTAATTAGGCTTAGCATGCACCGAAGTTAAATGCGGCTTTTTCGGAGCTCCTCTCGAAACTGATTTGGATCAATGTATTTTTAAAGTCGTTATCACGTTACATTGAATTTTGGCCTTGCGGTCTAGACTCTCGATCGCAGGGACGTTGTCAAAATTTAACACCTCCTGCATATCTCCTTTTCCGTGTGACCATAGCTCGCAACACCCTCCTGCGCCTCTCGATGAAACCGTTGGTGATCTGGCTTGACTACTATACTTTGGAAGCTGCGGCTCCACTGTTCACGCTTGAAATTCTTTTGTCTTTAAAGGAGTGGGCATTCACAGCCTTTGCTGACTCCACTTGCATGTGAGGCTGGCGGTGGAGTCTTGGACCACGCTCCTGGTGCAGAACTCGAGATGGACGTGCGGTATATAGGTCGAGATATACACACTCTGCTTTTCTGTTGCCTATTGTGGAAGAAAATTGCCGCGGCTACTATTTTTTCCATTCATGCTGTATGCACTCCTGCCGCGTGAGTTATGCTAGCTTCATCACAGCCCGCGTCTAGAAAAACAGCTCACCTCGCATGAATCGCGTGACACCTCGGCACGTGATAGTCACATGACCAGTGTTTGTTTAAATGCACTTCCATAAAGTACACCTGCGAGACTGAGTCACATGTATAGGCACGTGCGCCGGCACGTGCGCTCACTCACTCAGTAAAAAATTTCAGTATCCATGACTGCCTACATAGAGATGATCCCAGCTGTTTTCAGGGGTAAGCCCTCTATTCCTTTGGCACGTTCGTTTTGGAATTCCGCCTCGCTCCTTCAACATGCTTCTCCTAGACCTTCTCCCAAACACAATGCCGTGAAAGATCTCAGAATCCTTGCTAAGAGAGCCGCTATCAAAAAGACAAAGCACAGGGGTCCTCCCCAGCAACATCCCTTATACATGGACATTCCTACCGCCATGAAGTACATGCGTGCCTCCGAGGTGGGCAAGCCAGCTTCTAGAACCACGGTTAGTCTACAAATTGTCGCCCTTCCCGAAAAGGGATCCAAGCCTTTGAGAGGTGAGGTCGTTTTTCCCAAATCCATCCGGTCCAACTACCCCTTGATTTTCACCCAGAATGCCGACCAGATAGAAAAACTCGAGAAATCAGGAAAAACGTACAAGCTTGGTGGCCAGGAATTGATTGAAGAAATTCAGCAAGGAAAGGTGCAACTTAAAGAATTCACACAATGTTTTGCATCGCCCGAAATGGTGCCGTTGCTCCGTCCAATTGCACGTGACTTGGGAACCAAGAACTTGATGCCTTCTTTCAAGAAAAACACCGTTGGCGATGACATTATTGCCATGTTGGACAAATCATCTGATTCCTTGTCTTTCAAGCAAAAGCGCGACCAGCTCTACATTCCCGTGGGCCGGTGCGATTTCAGTGATGAAGAGATCATCAAGAACATCAAGGCAGCCTCGGAGGCCGTGTACGCACTCCAGCCTCCCGGCACCAAAAACCCCAATTTGATAGGACAGTGCACTTTAAGCAGCACCAACGGGCCGGCTGCTGTTATTGACTTCAGGCTCTAATGTGTATATAGGAAGTCTGAACGGATAATACCAACCAAGTGTAGATTCAGTTCCTTAAGTATCTGCTACCAGAATTCAATCATTTCTAGTATTTCAAGCGCTAGTTCAGGTGTCTCAGAGCCTGTTCTTGATCTTCTTTGAGGTTCTTGAGCATTACACTAACTCAAAGTGTCGTATGGTCCAGGTACCTGATTAAAGTTGGTGACGTCAGGACGAACTAAGGTGGCAGTTGCCGACTCCACTTTCTATTCTCCTGCAGCAATGCACGCGACGCCCTATTGTCACTGCGAAGAAGAAGCCATTTCTGCACGGGGCAAGAATCTCGCACAAAATGGGAACATAAGCCAGTAGCGTAAAAAGATCACCTGAGGCGCTCGCAGCTTTTCCGTGTGCGGGGATATGCGTGAGCGTAAGCAGGCTGGCCAAAGACCCAGAGACCTAGACTAAGAACCTAAAGACGTGCAGCAATAGCAACCCCGAAAAAAAGTAAAAAAAAAAGTATGGCCACAGCAGTTCCTGGAATGATCAATATTCAGAGGGTGTCGTCACCGACGTAGTCCTGCACCGAACATGATGCCCCTGATGTTCATCAATATTCTATAATGTATTGCTCAGGTGCCGCGCATGCCAGATTGCACAGCAATGTTGTGCTGGGGACAAAACTTTGGCGCTTCTACACCAGATCGTTTGCCCAAGCCCCTTTTCCCATGTATGTCTGCCAAAAAAAACGGTTGCTGCTATTGGAAGCATGGCTCACAGCGGCGCTTTGACCCCACGATGATGCAGTGTCGTAGCTTGAAATTATTGAGTGTGCTGCACTTGAGTATAAGTGTATTGTGCTTGAACAGTTTAATGCTTAATTTATGGTGCTTGAGTAGTTTATTGTGCTCCACGAGAGCTCATTGTGCTTGGTTCTCCTAGAGCTAACTGCAGCCTTAAAATCATGTAAGGTAATTAAGCTTTGCCATACGATCCGTATTTCTCAGGGAATTACTCCATTACTACCCATAGCGTGCTTCTAGTACCCAGACAGTGCCGCATGGGTAATCTATCTATGCATGGTGCAGCGTTACGACAAAATGCGACTACCTTTTTCCGACTACTCTCAACTATCATCACCAGACCTATACACTCTCCCCACATACTTCCACCCCTCCAAGCAACGCCTGAAATAGCACCATATATTCCCCTGGTTTCTTCAAGACCCTTGGCACAGCTATCTCCCTCGGCAAATCTCCAATTTCAAGGCAGCTTATCCTCATCCCCAGCACGCTTATCCGTCATCCCAAGCACGCTGCTCCTGTAACCGCTAACATCCCGTTCTTCTTTATTCCTAGAATCTGATGATACAAGCTCGTTTGCTGGTATGAATCTGCCCTTAAGAAGCTTCCAGCCGCCGAGCTCGTCGCCACTAGCTGGCCATATCAAGCACAAAACAGAACCTGATGTACCACTGCGTTCCATAGCCCCTTCGCCCATCTCTGATACAAGCCACACTCATGAGAGTGAAAGTGACGATGAACGCTTGGAAAACAACATCCCTTCCACGCTAATGAACCGTCTCCAGACTTTCCCTCTCTTCAAAGACGCTCCTAAGCTGTTCCACTCCAAAGTGGCCTCTAAGCTCAAACTATTCCAGTATCATCCGCAGGCATACATCATCAAGGAAGGAGACACTGCTTTGTCCATGTTCTGGATACTTAAAGGCAGTGTGAGCGTCACTTCTACCGATGGAGAGTCCGTATACGCTGAGTTGAACACAGGCTCTTTCTTTGGCGAGATTGGTATTCTATACAACCGTCCTCGTACTGCAACTGTGGTAGCCAACCAGCGTGTCTTGGCAGGAGTACTTACTGCTGATTCGTTGAATGGAGTTCTTCGATCGTACCCTGTCATCGAACGACGTATTCGCGACGAAGCCCAGGAACGCTTGGCCATGCAAGAGAAGAAAAATAAGGCCGACATTCCCATCCTCAAAGTCTCCAAGTCTCCTGCCGTGGGTGCCCGTGAGCTTTCATTGCGCCCGATCGTGTCTTCTATTATATCCAGCTCTACAAGCCCGCTGCCGCTCTCTCAAATAGTTCATGCTACACAAAGCATCGGTGTCACGCTGGCTGACAACGTTGACCTGACCGTGTCTATCCAGGAATTCATCAAATCAGTGCCGATTTTCGCTAACCTACCCCAGAATATCATACACAAGCTTGCGCTAGGCGTTGAGCCCATCAGTCTAAAGCCTTTTGAGTACATCCTACGAAAAGGGCACACAGGGCTGGATATCTACTTCATCACCCACGGCGAAGTGGAGGTGGTGGACTATGTCAACAATAGGGAAGTTGTGCTAGCGCGTCTTAAAGATGGTTCCTACTTTGGTGAAATGTCATTCCTCAAGCTTTTGCAGGGCAAAAACAACACGACCAGGAGCGCTGCCATCCGGTCGGTTTCTTCGGTTGAACTCATTGTCATTCGTTCCGATCTCTTGGAGCAGGTTTGCCTTAAATACCCTAAGATTGTGGAGGAAATGAGACAAACTGCTAATGCTCGCCAGGATTTGAACAATGAGTACTCCCTACAGACATCACGGGTGACTGAAACGCCGTCGTCTTTTGCAACTCCATCTCCAAACAACAACATGACGCTACCGTTCAATGATCTCAACGTTTTAAAGCCTACGTCTCTTAATGCTTCTCCCGAAACACATCAATCCAGTTTGTTCAGTGCTTCTTGGAGCTTCGATACTGAATCGGTCAAGAAATATAGAGCTTCGCTCTCTAGATCTGTTTCACCAGTTTCTGGAGTCAGCAATGATTCTGTGCCATCGCAATTGCAGTCATTTTCCACGGCGAAGACCACCATCTCTTCCAATGATGATGTGCACGGAAGCAGGAAGAGATTCTCGATGACAGAAAACCAAATGCAGCTTCCACGCGGTCCTTTGGACCTTGCAGTTCCTCCTATGAACCCTCTAACGCCTGCTGGTGTCTTCCAGTCCAACCTATCAAGGAACAACTCTTTCCAGTACATGCCAGCAAACAAAAGAATTAAATTGTCCTCTCTCGCAGGCAGGAGGCGGTCATCAGTTTTGGTTCCCACGGGCTCGATACCATCCACAATCTTGCTTCGAAGCTTTGAATACCTTTCGCTAGCGGAACTTATGAAGCTAAGATTGGTGTGCCGCCGTTGGAGACAACTTCTTTACGCTGCGCCTAACCTTTTCAATGTGTTGGATTTAACTCCTTGGAATACACGCATTACAGACTCAGCACTTGTTCATATCACCGATTTTGTTGGATCTCGTCCAGAGGAGATCAACATTTCCAATTGCTTCCATGTAACTGATGAAGGATTCAGTTACTTAGTGAACGAAATCGGTATGTCAGGAAAGATCCAAGTGTTCAAGATGGGTTCATTGTGGGAAGTAAGTGCAATGGCCATTATGGATCTCACGTCCCCCTCGGTGGGGCAGCACTTGCAGGAGGTCAACTTGTCAAATTGCCGCAAAGTCACGGACAATGTTGTGGAGCGTTTGATTGGCTGGAAGTCCAAGGCCGGAAGTTCACTTCTACATCTCCCTGGCTCAGAGGGTATCTACAATCTTGAGGCGGGTTCAAGAAACCTCAAGATCCTCAACTTGAGCTACTGCAAGCATCTTACAGATAGCATCATGTATCATATTGCTTTCCACGCCAATGATACACTCGAGAGTTTGAATTTGACCCGGTGCACAACGATCACAGATCTCGGCTTCCTGTACTGGACCTACAAGTCATTTCCAAACTTGAAAAAGTTGTCGCTCAAAGACTGCACATTTTTATCTGATAAGACTATCATCTCACTCGCCAATGGTGCACCCAATCTCGAAATCCTCAACCTCAATTTTTGCTGTGCCCTACTGGATATAGCCATCGAGGTTCTCTGTCTTGGATGTCCGAATCTCCGAGAGTTGGACCTTTCATTTTGTGGCTCAGCAGTGAGTGACTCGTCCTTGGTGGCATTGTCGCTCAATCTAACCAAATTAGAAAAGCTCATTATCAAGGGCTGTGTCCGAGTCACCAGAGCTGGTGTGGATGCTATACTCAGTGCTTATATGCCGTTGAAGTATTTGGACATCAGCCAGTGCCGTAACGCTCATCTGTACCCTGGAGGTGTGGCAGCTCAGGCACTTCAAATCAACCCAGACACTAAAACAGCATTCATCACCGCTGGAAACGCTGAGAAGATTATTGAAATATCCTTCTGATTGTCAGTGCTACACGATTCTAGTTCCACCCCCTCACTTCTTTTTCAATTACTGGCGATGCTTATAGTATTTAATATCACGACCTTTTCTTTTTCTGCTTGCTCTTGTCTTCGAAATTGATGAACAGTATAGGCACACCCTTTTCTTTTAAGTACTCCACTATGGTGGGTCCGTGAGGCCCTTGTACCATCACCTCCACCAATGCAGGATTATGTTTAGAGGGACCTATGGCAGTGGACCCCGAACATTTGACCTTTAAGGCCTCGGCAAGCTCTTGTGGTTTAATGTTAAACTGTTCAAAGTCCACCACAGTAGTTGTTTTCTTCCTACCAAGAACCGTCTGTGTGAGCACTTGAACCTTCTTGGGTTCTCCTTTCTTGACCACACTCTTGGGAGAGTAAGACTCACTAGGGCTCAACACCGTGTAATTGGGAGAAAATCCTTTCAAGAAGGACGTGAAGAGCTTATCACGAGTAGAAAATTCTTCTGACAGTGGCACCGCAGACAATAGTAACGAATCATATTTGACCATCTTAGGATTCTTCTTGTCTGCAAGATCTGCCACCTTTATGTAGTCGTTCAAAATGTTCTTGAGCTCTGGAGAAGTGTAAAGGTTTTGCATTTCGAGATTCAATTTGCAAAACATCAATTTGTGCTTGTTGACTGGCTTATAGAGTGACAAGACCGTCAATTTATTCAGCAAATCCTTTTTGCTAGCAGTTGTGCCAGAACCAGTCACGCTGTCCATGGTTCTGTGGGGAATGAAGTCACGGATGGTTTCTGCAGGTACTGTGAATGCCACAATGCTGACATCGTCACCTTTTCCTTTCAAGGAAACATACTTCATTTTCTCTAAGGCTTTTAAGAACTTGGCACTTTTTTTCCAAGACGACTTCTTGATATTGCAGAATTTCGGATCCATTTTGGGGAATTGTTTCAAAATGTACTCGGACATGAACCTAGAGGCATTAATAGGCACCTCGATCTTGAAGTTCTTGACGGATTGTAGAAAAGACCGGATGAAGAAGTTATCAACATCCTCCACTGCCAATTCTTGTACCGTCTCAGCTAGTTTATCCACGTCTGACGTGGAATCTGCCGGGGCTTTTGGATCCAGAGGAATTTCCTCACCATTCTCCGCCTCTGTCTGAATAATTTCAGTATCAGTAGTAGTATCAGTAGCTTCGTCGCCCTGACTTTCTTCTGGTTCTTGCTCGCTACGGCTTGGAGCTATAATTTCAACACTTTCAGGAACCTGAACATCTCCCTGATACAAATTAAATAGCTCATCCTCTATGCGGTGTTTTATAATCACTGCTTCGCCCAGTCTACCTTGAACATCATCGAACTGGGAAAGATTCAAAGCGCAGGTACCAATGGCTTTGATAACAGTAGGAGACCTATAGCTGGCCACAGCCACCAAAGCACCTCTGGTGGCCGAACTTGGCAACGGTGGAATGCATCCAGGTAACATCAAGTTGGCATTGCCAATAATACGGTCCACAACGTGGTCATTGGTCAAGATGATGGGCAACAAGTATGCTGCTCTCCATAATGTGTATATGGTGGGGTACAACTGTGAATCACGCACACGAAACCAGATCGGCTGTTCATCCGGGGTGAAGTAGATGACACCCTTGTGATCTTGAACGCTATGGTATGTAGCCTGTTTGGTGGTGGTGGGAGCTAACAGCAACTCCTGTTCTTTGGTAAGAGCTTCTTTATTGATGCCATACTGTTTGCAAATTTCACTAAGCAAGTGCCGTCTCTCGGAAGATTTGATATTGGACGCGGACTTGACTTGTGGAGTTTTTCTAAACATCACTAGATATAGACTTCAAATTGGTTTCTGGTGCACGTCTGGAGTGGAGTTACTCACTACTGTGTTCGCGCAGACTATCGATGCATGATGACGAAAGTATGCCCACCAGTCAAGCCAGCCAACCAAATCAAAGAAGCACTAATGGTTATGAATCGTTAGATCATTGAAGTCGTTAATTCTAGAGAAGGATCATTTCAAGTAATTTGAGGAATTGTCTTTGGGATCTTAGGAATTCACAATGGCCTGTGGAACCTCACCTTAAGTGAGATCTGTGAGTAAGATCTGTGAGTGAGATTTGTGAGTGTAAGATCTGTTAATACATTTATGATCTCAAGGAATTCTCTGAACCCAATGATACTTGAGATCGTGTTTTTGGTAATAAGTTTCTCTTAAAAAGGTATTTGAAAATAGTAGCCTTTTTCCACGACTATTAATTTTAAATTCTTTTATATCTTTCTTCCAAGTTGTAGTTTAGTTTTATTCTGCTCCGGATGTGTTTAATTGCGAAATGAAGGTCAGTTTATACGCTTAACTTGAGGAACAACTAAAGGAACACACTCAAAACAAGGAACACTCTTCAAAGCATTTTGAGCCAAAGAGAATTATGTAAGAAACTGCATATAAAAGGTTCATACAAAGTTTCCATATAAAAGACGCCATCTAAAGCCTGTTATAAAACTTCAAATACAGATTTATTTCTTCGATCTAAAATTTAATATATTGTCACTCTGATTCTATCGCGTGTACAATGTACGTGGACACCTCGACCGCGACATTCTAACAAGAGCTACCGTACAATCTGCCCCATATACCCAAGATGGCCCCGCCAGTCGAGCTTCCCCGTTCGAAGCGGACGAGAGACCTTATTGTGATAGCTGTTTCCTTCTTTGTTGTTGTCTTTGGTTTCCCCTTGTTTCTTTACACAACTAGCATTTACAAGGCAGACCTTCCGATTCCCTTGGTACAGCAGAAGTTGAACGGGTTTCAGGACTCGGTCAGATTTGAAGTGCCTGTTTACTTCGAGAATGTCTCGCCCGAGATTATTGATAAAGCACAACACCTCGTGGACCATGCCCTTGGTGAGAGGTTTCAAATGGGTGGCTTGTGGAGTCTCTCATTGAAGTCCAAGGAACATACGACTGACACGTCCAAAAGCCTTGTGGTTTCCGTTCTTGATGTTGCTGGCCAGAAGAGTGATAGCAAAGACCCCTATTCCCATTCTATCGCTAGCAGCTCCAGAGAATTGACGATCTACTCCAAAGTGGCGGATTCAGAATCCTTGGAACACTACATAAGCCAAATTCTTCTTGAACAAGTCTTCAAGGAGGAAATTCTGATCATATCGGCTTTACAGGCCGGAGACAGGAACTCCGACTCTGTGTTTCCATACTCCTCTTCCTACAATGTGGTGTTCAACCTCTTTGTGGAGGACGGCAGACCTGTCACGTGGGATATCGAGAGTGCCCTAGAATCTATGAAGCCGATTTTTGCAGTGTTTGAAGACTACTGCTCGTTCAAAGTCAGCTCCCAGATACAATATTACTCCAAACTTCATAATGAACCCGAGTTTAATGAAAGCTTGTCTGCTAATGTCATTACTCAAAACGCATTATCCACGTTCGTTAACTATGGAGAGTGGAATTTAAACATCCATGACATTTCACCTTCCATCAACTTCATTGTTTACTTTTCAAAGGGTAACTATGAAAATGTCCCCTTGATCGTGGAAAACTCCAAGACGAATTCGTTCTTAATTCCACAATGGGGTGGTGTGAGCATCTATAATCCAAAATTGCCAATCCTTAAGGGTTCCAATTTAAAGATGGATGAACAAATCCTTCAACCTATTCTCGATGTTTTTGCCTCGCAGCTTTTTGAATTATTAGGCGTACCTAAGAGTCCTAAGTCTACACCCTTGAGATTGGACTCTTTTCACAGGATAGCTGCTTTCAAGAACCTCAAGATCTCCTTGAACAACCTTTCTGCGTTGATGAAATTGGCAGGATCTTTCAGTGGAATCTCTATTCCCGAGGCCACTAAAGTGAATGTTGAGGAATCCCTCTCATTCTACGATCTTGCAGTCGAGGACTTGGCCAACCAAAACTTTGCCAGTTCAGCATCGCATGCTGCCAAGAGCGTTAGGAAATCTGACAAGGCATTTTTCGAAAAAGAAATGGTTCAACAAGCCTACTTCCCTAACGAGCACAAACTTGCCGTGTTCCTGCCCTTGCTTGGACCAATCTGCTCCATTGTTTTCTTTGGACTTGTAAAACTTTTAAAAGAACGCAGGAGTAGAAAGCAAGCACCAGCGGAGAAGAAAGAAATATAGCGAATGATAATGTATAAATATATACAAACTCCAGTTTCCACTTACGAGTAACTGAAGTTAGTGCCCGAAAAGATAGAATTGCTTTCCTCCAAAGACGTGATGTATTCTTTCCACAATGAGTCAGCACTCTTTAAGCAATCCACATCACCAATAAGAATCATTCCATACCGGGCTCTGGTGAGAGCAACATTCATTCTTCTGGCATCGCTCAAGAAACCAATCTTATTTTGTTTGTTGGATCTCACACAGGACATGATCAAGAAGTCCTTTTCTCTGCCTTGGAAAGCGTCAACTGAAGCTATCATGATATCCGCCACACTGTGAATGGTGACGGGCTTGGAATCGTTGAAGAAATCCTCTCTATCCACTTCGATATGGACTTCATCTTTTTCGGGATTGACGAGTTCATCTTTGACCAACGTTGAAGAGAGAGTATCACGCTGTCCTCTATAAGGCGTAATCACTCCGATACTGGATCTGGGGATGTTCTTTTCGTAGATCAAGTAAGTAAGAACCTTCTGGACATAATACACCTCGCCCTTGTTGAAATATGTAAGGCCACTATCTTCTCTAAATCTTGAGAAGACTGTTCCTTCCGGGGCATTACCTTTGGTGTCCCAAAACAAAAGAGGATTACTTGGAATACCCTCCTTGACACGGTCCACGGCGGTGATACCATCCTTAAGCAAACCATCGTAGAACTTCATTCTCGAAAATTTACTGATGGCAGGATGCATACGGTATTGAGTATCAAGCATATGCGGAGTGTTGTAAGTTCCATTCAGAAGGATTCTCTCAAACAACGACAACGAAAGGTTGGGCACCTGCGAGAAACTACTCAATTGACGTTGATCTCCAACAAAAACAAACTTTTCGACTCCGTTCATGGACAACGGAATGAGTGTTGTTGGCTCAGACGATTGGGTGGCTTCGTCCATGATAACCACAGGCATTTTTTGAATTGACTTGAGTTGATTTCCTCCTGCCAGGACAGTAGTGGTGAAGATAACTCTGCTCAGCGCGATGATTTTATCGGAGTAGCTGATCTGGGTCGTCATGAGCTTTTTGAATTGGTTTGCACTTATCGATGAGTTTGGTCTTCTCATTTCACGGAACAATTCTTGGAGTTGAGCAGGTAAACCATCGAAAACTTTGTGGTGCAAGCAAATTGATGCTAATGGGTGCTCTCTGTTGTATTCAGACTCTTTCTCCGCCAGGACAATTCTTAAGATCGAATTAGAGTGCTTGGGAAGTAACTTTTCAGCAATATTGTCGATGGCAATATTGGATGCGGCCACCACCAAAATCGGATATGTGTTGAGGTTATCCAAAAGTTGTAGAATAATTTCGTAAATCGTTGAGGTCTTACCGGTTCCTGGAGGTCCCTGTAGAACAGTGATGGAATTGTTCAACACAGACTGAATGGCCACTTTCTGGGAATCATTGAAAGTGTCACGAGTGAACTTCAAATAGTTCTTGAAGAAGATCTGCCGGATTGGTTTCTTTCCCAAAATCATATCTATGAATCTAGGATTCAGAATTCGGGACATGGCGGTAAATACTCGACTCACGGGAACAGACACGGGTAAAATCCGAAGCATGTTGACATCACAAGTCGTAGGTAAAGGCATGTTGTTCCAGGGATAGAGCTCCACAATTAACTCAAGGAGTTGCGGCGAGCCATCCTTTCTTGGGCCTTTCCTGCCCTTGAAGTTTCCTTTCTTGCCCAGTTTCTTGCCCGTACCTTCTGTCTCGGCATATACGATATTTCCGTACCATGGTATGTCATCACCCAAAATCAAAATAACCGATTGACCCTCGTTAAACGGCTTTCTTTTCAAGGTTTGCATTTTCTTTTGCTGAAACCGATCCAAAAACTCGGGACTTAATAAAATGCTAAGCTTGAATTGCTTATGCTTTCTATCTTGCTCAGCATACCACTCCAAATCAAAATCTTGGGCGGTGAGCAAGCTTTTGGAGCTGGTGTTAAGACTGATTTTCTCTTCTAGGAAAAGATTGTAGCACATCTCATTGAAGTATTCATTCATGGAATCATAGGAAAGTTTAGGGGTTGGGGATGGCTCGTATTTGGAGATTCCGGGAGGATAGCGGATTTGTGGGACTTGAACTGGAGCTTTCTGAGTTTCCTTTGTTTCCCCGCCACCGTTTGCATTTTTTTCGATTTTTCCTGGCTTTTTCAGTTTCTCAGCAGCCTTGACTTGAGGAGGCTTAGCTTCCAGACTACCCTTTTTGGTTTGAGATTTTGGGGCCTTGTCGCCTTTTGGAGAAATTGCCGGCACTTTGGTCCCGTTTTGGCCACCTTTACGAGCACTTTTAGGCTCAGGAGCTTTTTTTTCAGAAGCTGATTTTGTTTTTTCTGGTTTGGAGACCTCAGACTTCACAGGACTGGGGTTCTTCTGGCCTGACTTGGGTCTGGTAGGCTCACCTGCTTTTTGAGGCGGAGGGCTTTTCTTTGGCTTGGATTCTTTCAGAGGCTTGGCTTTGATGATGTTGGTAGCACTTTTTGATGAATTGTTGTTTTTAGTTCTGTCTTGCGGTACGAGGGTAGCAGATCTGGACAAACTTGGGCTTTGGGTTCCCGAACTAACAGCTTTGATGGTTTTCCCCGATTTCAATGCATTTTTGGTGGCCTTTGTATTCTCATAATGAGCTTTTCGTTTTTCGGCCTCCGGGTCAAGTATTTTGGGACCGGGTTTCTTTCCTCCCTTTTTGTCGACCTTTTTGTTGGGGCCCTTGGTCTTCGAGTGGGGCTTCAGGCTGGATTCTTCTATGCCAAGCAAAGAACTGAGAATTTTTTCCGATTCTTCACCAACAGGTTTATATGTGGGGCCTTTTGAATCACCCTTGCAATCCTCACACACAATATGGTGCTTGCCATTGAGCTTACAAAAGAACAAGGTCTCGTTGTTGTCGCACTTCTCACACAGAAGGTCTCGGAAGGTGTAGTACTGAGGCAATCTAGTCAAGAGGGTTCCATTGGAGAGGGTATATTCGGCCGTAGCTGTGGAGTCCAGCTGCAGATAGCATAGATTGCACAATAAACTCAAGGCCGTGAGGTTGTATCTGAGGACCTGTAAGACATGGATATTGGAATCACCACATCCCAGACACTCGACGGTCTCACCCAGCGGATCATAGGTGACTTTTTTATGCCTTGTCTGTGAAAGATGTTTGCCAATGTCATCTGAGACAGTGGAGCAGGTTTGGCACGTGAAAGACGTCATAGTGTGGTGGATTAAATCGAGCCCAGAGATGACTTGTGAAGTCGTCACGTGCGCTGCGGTCCACTTGCTACCGTTCAAAAGAGTATATCTCAGGTACCCAGCAAGGTTTTCTTCTCGAATCGACTCCATTGGACGAGACTACAATTTCTCTAGGAATTACTCGAAGAATCAGGGAATTGCTTTTCAAACCGGATAATAATGCCCAAATAAATGTCAATTCCCCACTGGATCCGGAATCTGTGCACAGGTTACGAAATCTACGCATTGTTACCGTAAATTTACTGTTGCAATCTGTAACGGTCATTTTCACAGTAATAGAGTAGGACTTTTCTCCAGCCGATTTTGGACACGGAAAAATCCGAGGCATCACTAAAAAATGTCCTTTTTGAATTGAGTACTCTAGATTTCTACCACACTCTTCTCTGGCTTCTCTAGTGCTTCATCACATGTCGCAGCATGGTATCCACCCAAGATCTTCGCAGATGAGCTGTATCATAGGAGAATTCGGACCCTACATTATCTCCGCTTATTAACACCTGCTCAACAAGAGTAACATACTACCGTAAACCCCCAGAAGTACTTCCCTCCATCAACAGTCTCTGTACCTCTTCATTGCACAGCCTCTGCGCACAGAAGTAAGCCATCATCCTCCGACGCGTTCCTGCAAAGCCGCACTGGTCTGACATAGTTCTTCACTCACACTCCCATTGGCGCTTTTGGCTTACCACACCTCCACCTCCACCACTCGCATCTCAGAGGCGGGCCACTTCTATAGCTAGCCATTACGCGATGCTGAATTCCCAGAACCCCAAGTTCAGTGTGTCGTCTAGCTTGTATTCGCCGATTCAGGGGGAGTACAAATTCAGAGCCTCTGCCCAGCATCCCACCATAGTCGACTATGAGTCCGACCATGAGGATCCGCAATATTATGGCCCCGATTACATTGACGAGGGCGACCCCGGCAACGTCGAGCTATCCAACCAGACACTTGATTCCTTCCAAACCGCACTTTTGCCCAGCTCCAGGCTGCACAACCCAATGCCCAAAGACATTTCCAGCCAGACCATGAACTCGTACCAAACTGCAAATGCTAGTGCTCCCAGTCTCTCTTCCATCAACAAGTCTCTCTTGCGGAACCAATCCTCTGATTCTGATGATGCCTACTCATATGACCCTACCCCGCTCATCAATCAGCTGCATGTCTTTGATGATGTGGATAAAACCCCAATCATCGGATCTTGGCCCGAAGATGACTCCAATACGACTGCCGTTGTAGCTGATATTGATAACAGCACACAATTCAGCTCCTATAGATCAAATTTGAATGATCAAGCTTCATATGGCAACTTTAATTCGGGCTACAAAGAGCCTAGTGAAAAAAGCGGCAGTCCTTCTGTTCCCGATGTTGTCAATAAGTTCACTCGACTCTCGGAGACTCTTATGAAAGGCATTCTGAATGTGTCTCGGGAGTCCCAACAGTTCCAGATGAACTTCTCCCTGAATGTATACCAAGCGAATACTCGGCAGTCCAAAACAAGTTCGAGGGTTAGCAGCTACTACGATAGAATCCACCTCAAGCCAAAAGAGTCTTCTGCTTCCAAACAATCCTCAGATCAAGATCCTTATGCTCATACAGAGCCACCGCAACTTAGAAAATTCGATGGTATGAGCATTAGTGATGACGTCAACTCTCTGATGGCTCGCTCGACCCACGACGTTACCACTATTTCTAATGGCTCGCTTGTTTCAGAGTCAGCAATTCATGACATGGACATGTCAGTTCTCTTCATCAGGGCTCTTCATTCTTTTGACTCTACGGAATCTCAGCTAGAGTCAAGTAACTCTGTTTGTCTTTCTTTCGAGAAGGGAGATTTAGCATTCACGCATACTATTGATGAGTCCGGATGGGGTGAGGTGACTCTCTTGGAAACCCTCGACCGAGGCTGGATTCCAATGAACTTCTTTTCTGTTGCAGTCAATGACGAGGTTCAACCGGATACTGAGGACGACATAAAAGCTATCCAGTACGCCCGCTACATGAGAGTGCTTTTAGACGCATGTGGAAAATACCTCATGAATCCAATCTCTCATACCTCCAGAACAGGCACCAAGACTTTTTCCATTAAAATTGTCAATGGCATACGAGATGGAGTCCGTCTTCTCTTGCAAGAGACAGATTGCTTGTCTCGGTCGAACGAGATTGTCATTAAAAAGCCTGTTGTGAGGAAATGTCGCAAATCATTACTTTCTGATTGGTACACCTTGATGGTGAAAGCATCAGAATTTAAAGGGACTGTGGATTATGAGAAAATCGAAATATTAACCTTATTGGTACTTCAAGTTGTGCGCAGAGCAACCACGTTTTTCGACGTCTGGTCCAAAGAAAATGATGAAATTGTGAAAAAGCGGGCGGAAAGCGCTTTAAATGACAATATAGCGAAATATCCCACTTTGGCCAGTCCTCCTTATGCAAAACATAGAATCCTCGATATAAACGGAGTCTTGTTTTCATACTTGGCTTTGATTTATGGAAGACTAGATCTTGTTGAGCACAACCCCGAGGGTTGCGAGGTATTAGAGACTGTGGTTCACCATGTTATATTGCTTTTGAGAGAGTTGCTTTACATTTCAAAGACGGGTTCGGAATACCTCTCCGAAAAGCCTCCGGAGTTGGACAACTCCTTGGACGCTCTTCTCTCTCTTGTCAGTGAAATAGTGGGTGTGGTGAAGAGCTTAGTGGCCATAACATTGAGTGAAAGCGATTCACACCGAAGCATGATACTTGAAGAGTCAAGTGATTTAGAGTATTCCTATACACATGAGGGCAGGCGGTTGATGGTGATAGCTGCAAAAATGATAACCTCGGTCGGAGTGACAATCTCATCCATCAGGCGGATTTTCGAAAATGCTGGCGACTTTAGACTCGGTTCGGAAAGATCATATCCTGATTTTTCGAAGTTGAAGATCGAGCCTGATGAGTTTATTAGAACCTGTTCGGTGGGCCTTGTAAAATCACTGTCCGTGAAAGTTCGTGATTTAAGAGTGTTGAAGCAAAATGCCCCTCCAAACACCAACAGATACTCCACCTTCCGTTCTGGAAAATTGGGGGAGCTTGGCATCACTGCCAATGGAGTTGATACTCTTCATCATGTTATGCTTGTTGACACAGAGGGCTCCAGCTCTTTCAGCTCACAATTCAAGGAGTTCATGCCGGAAGACGGTACCTCTGATGATTCAGTCACTTTCTCGATCAAGGATGAATTACTCGTCGATGCTGACAAAAACTTGCTTGGGGCCTCATTCAAAGGTTTGATTTACACGCTTACCAATGAAACATCAGCACCAGAGTACTTTTTTGTGTCGACGTTTTTCATTTGTTTCAGAAACTTTGCTAGTGGTCGAGACTTGGCTGAGCTTTTGATCGGCCGTTTTGAATGCAGAGGACAGAATGAGGTCAGACAGGATGCCATGTATGAAGTCAATCTTAAGAATAGGCGGAAGCTTGTGTGCAAAATGTTTCAAATCTGGCTTGAATCTTACTGGGACCAAGAAGCTGATTCTCCATATTTAAGTACCTTCATGAATTTCTTCAATGAAGGTGTGTTCAGATTCTTACCCCAAGAAGCCATGAAGTTGATAGAGCTCACGGCCAAATTGGTGGACAAGCCAGAAAACTTTGTTGGCCAATTCGTGACTCGAAGCATTTCATTGGCTAAGATGAAACGCAAAAACTCATTCTTGCACGCTACAAGCTCGGAGACTTCGCTCAACTCCCGCTACTCGATGGTAGACGGCTATGAACTCTCCAAGATCAACACCAACAGCTCAGTGTCTAGCTCGTTGAAATCAATGACCCTCCCATTGCCTTTGGGCGTGAGTGGTACCACAACTGCAACTAGTTCACTTCTCACTAAAGGTCAGTTAGGTGCAATTGAGAGTCTTGTCACGACTTATAGGAAGATTTTGGGAGAACACTGGTGTCCTCCATCATACTTGACATCTTCTGATTTCATTGTTATACCCACGCATCAGCTTTTGCCCAAATGGTATGAGATCAATGAACAAAACTGGGTATTGTCCAACTACAGGCCCAATTTGCTCGACTTCAATGGGTTAGAGATTGCCAAGCAATTCACACTCATAGAGTCTGAAATATTCCGTGCAATCCAGCCCATTGAGCTAATCAACGGAAACTACACAGCTAAGAAATCACACCTCAAATTGGCTACTAACGTGCGGAGGTCATTATTGTTCACCAACAGTTTGTCGGAATACGTTATTGAGACCGTCTTGCAGCCTCAGGTCAATCATAAAGTCAGGGTCAATGTGGTCAAGACATGGCTAAAAATCGCTATCTCATGCTTATACTTGAGAAACTTCAATTCATTGGCTGCTATCATCACATCTTTGCAGTCGCATTTAATCACCAGGTTGGTGAGAATCTGGGATGAGCTCTCCGAGAAGTACACCGATTTATACGAATATCTCTGTGGCATTATCCATCCTGAAAAGAATTACAGCGTGTACAGAAACAAACTCCGGAGTTTTCTTCTCTCCAATGACTACAACATCCCGGTTGTTCCATACTTTTCGCTTTTCCTCCAGGATTTGACATTTGTCAATGATGGTAATCCAAACTACAGAAAAGCTAATACCTTCTTGAACCAAAAGTTGATCAACATCGACAAATACCTCAAGATTACCCGGGTCATTGCAGACATCGAAAGCCTCCAAATTCCTTACAACAAAGAAGATGATACCAACGTGAAGAAGAGTGGTACGCTTTACTCTTTGTCGCACTCGAAGAAGTCGGGATCGCAGTCGGGAGAAATCGAAGATTACTTCATTGCAAGTGTGCCTGCTTTGAAGGAATTGATTTTGCTCGAGCTCTGGAAAATTACGCAAATCAATAAGAAGGAGGAAGACCGTGCTTGGAAACTCAGTTGTTCCGTGCAACCCAGAGATGCCAGTGCGAGGGATTAAGAACATTTGCAACACAGCTAAAATAGATAGCCACAAGCCAACACATGCATTTTCACAAGCTGTAGATAATTAGACATACATAATTGAATTGTATACAGTAGATTTGAGTTCCCGCAAATTCATTGTAAATGCCACTATTCCCAAGATTTTTTTCCTTCCAAAGATTTCTTCCTATTATAGATTATTGTATAACTATGTTCCTATGGACTCACCATATATCTAAGTCACGTGCGGCGGAGCGGTTCAGGCGTGGGAGCGCGGCGTATCTCTATGACTCACTGCCGATGGCTTTCCGCATGCGCGTCTTATCAGCAGGACTATAAGCGGCATTGATAGCTATACCATTGGCCAAGCGCCTGCACCCACCCAGTAAAAATTCTACCCGACTCCACAGTCTACTCCATCATCACTACCTATAGCTGTTTCTCCAGAGAAGATGTTGGCTTCCAGAACATACGCTCGGGTGTCCCGGCGCACCATGGCCAGAAGCTTGGCCACGCTGAATGATCTCGCTGCTCAATTCAATGTGCCTCCCGAATACCAGGCCCGTTGCCCACCCTACGCTAAGCTCGTGGGTAACCTTGAAACGGTGAACCGTGTTACAGGAAACAAGCCGTTGACCTTGGCGGAGAAAATCTTATACTCGCATTTGGTCAATCCAGAGGAGACCTTGAGCGAAGTGGGAGGTGACCCTTCTCAGCTTAGAGGCTTGCAATACTTGAAGTTACTGCCGGACCGTGTTGCTATGCAAGATGCTTCTGCTCAGACGGCTCTTTTGCAGTTCATGACCACGGGGATGTCTCGTACCATGGTTCCTGCTTCTATTCACTGTGACCATTTGATTGTGGGGAAAGAAGGTGCCGAGTCCGACTTGACTAGCTCCATTGCTACGAACAAGGAGGTGTTTGACTTTTTGCAAAGTTGTGGAGAGAAGTACGGCATTCAATTCTGGGGGCCTGGTTCCGGAATCATCCACCAGATCGTCTTGGAGAACTTCTCTGTGCCTGGCTTGATGATGCTTGGAACTGACTCCCACACGCCCAATGCAGGAGGCTTGGGTGCAATTGCCATTGGTGTTGGAGGTGCAGACGCCGTGGACGGCTTGACGGGAACGCCGTGGGAATTGAAGGCTCCCAAAGTCCTTGGTGTCAAGCTCACCGGAAAGTTGAACGGCTGGTCCTCTCCAAAAGATGTCATTACATATTTAGCAGGTCTCCTTACGGTTCGTGGTGGTACTGGATACATTGTGGAATACTTTGGTGATGGTGTGGAGACCTTGTCGTGCACAGGTATGGCCACCATCTGTAATATGGGAGCAGAGATCGGAGCCACCACCTCCACATTCCCTTACCAAGAGGCCCACCGTCGCTACTTGAGACAAACAAATAGAGCACCCATTGCCGATGCTGCTGATGTTGCTTTAGGCAAGTACAACTTCTTGAAGGCAGACTCGGGTGCTCAGTATGACAAGGTGATTGAGATTGACCTTAGCAGCTTAGAGCCTCATGTCAATGGACCTTTCACTCCAGATTTGTCTACGCCAATTTCTGCTTTTGGTGAAACTG
This sequence comes from Metschnikowia continentalis, assembly GCA_002370835.1. Classification (NCBI taxonomy): domain Eukaryota; kingdom Fungi; phylum Ascomycota; class Pichiomycetes; order Serinales; family Metschnikowiaceae; genus Metschnikowia; species Metschnikowia continentalis. The sequence continues at coordinate 58,466 of NLAO01002384.1, read as the reverse complement.
CTAAGGCTGAAGGCTGGCCTGCCTCTGTGAGTGCAGGTTTGATTGGCTCATGTACCAACTCTTCTTACCAAGATATGTCCAGAGCCGTGTCGATTATCAGACAAGCAGAAAAGGCAGGAATCAAGCCCAAGATTCCGTTCTTTGTTACTCCCGGCTCTGAGCAGATCCGTGCTACAATCGAAAGAGATGGTTTGATTGACGTCTTCGAGAGAAACGGTGCCATTGTTTTGGCCAACGCATGTGGTCCTTGTATTGGACAATGGGACAGAACTGACGTTTCCAAGACATCCACAGACTCCAACGCCATCTTCACCTCTTTCAACAGAAACTTTCGTGCCAGAAACGATGGTAACAGAAACACCATGAACTTCCTCACGTCGCCAGACATTGTCACCGCCATGATCTACTCTGCTGACATGAACTTCAACCCAATCACAGACAGTATCAAGACCGAGAATGGAGACTTCAAGTTCGAGTCTCCAAGCGGAGACGAGTTGCCAAGTTCTGGCTTCATCCCAGGCCGCAAGGTGTTTTACCCTGAGCAAGACCCTCAGCCCAAGCCAGACGTTCAGATCAACGTCTCTCCAGACTCAGACAGATTACAGATCTTGGAGCCTTTTGCCCCATGGTCTGGTGAGGAATTGTCTACCACGGTGCTCTTGAAGGTTGAAGGTAAGTGTACCACTGACCACATTTCTGCAGCAGGATCCTGGTTGAAGTACAAGGGCCACTTGGAGAACATTTCTTACAACACCTTGATTGGAGCAGTCAACAAGGAAACTGGAGAAGTCAACAAGGCTTATGACCTCAATGGTGATGCCTACTCTATTCCCGAATTGATGTTCAAGTGGAAAGAGGAAAAGCGTCCATGGATCGTTGTGGCTGAACATAACTACGGAGAAGGGTCCGCTAGAGAACATGCCGCCATGTCTCCCAGATTCACCGGTGGATCGATTATTTTGGTCAAGTCCTTTGCCAGAATCCACGAAACAAACTTGAAGAAGCAAGGTATGTTGCCATTGACATTTGCTGATGAGGCCGACTACGATAAGATCTCTGCAGGAGACCAGCTCACCACGGTTGACTTGGTGGACATGGTTGCCAAGAACGGTGACAATGGAGGCTTTATTAAAATGAAGGCTGTGAAGAGAGATGGTTCCGGGTTTGAATTCTTGTGCAAGCACACCATGTCCAAGGACCAGATCGACTTCTTCAAGGCAGGCTCCGCCATCAATTACATTGGTAACTTGAAAAAGGCACAAGAGCAATTGGCATAAAGCTGACTAGCATTATAGAGCATTGAAGTTTGTTTGGAATGACCACTACATAACTTACACAAACTTTTTCTTTAAAATATACAAAAGTACCTACACTTCTTCAGTAGCTTAAGTGCTAATGTCATATTCGAGAAGTAAATAGCGAGACGCATGGGCAGACAAGTCTGGTTTAGGCATCGATCAAATCGTGCGACTTGTCCTGGTCCAAGTCTTTATCGTCGTCCTCGTCTTGTTCGCTCGATCTCTCGTAGAACTCGTCCAAAATCTTTGGACTGATTCTGTTCAACATCTCCTTGGGGAAGATTCTCAACAAAGACCAAGCAAGATCCAACGAGTCAAAGATACTTCTATCCTCATATGCACCTTGTGCGATGAAGTTTTTCTCAAACTTCTCCAAGAACTCTAATGACAACTTGTCCTCCGAAGACAAAGCCTCCTCACCCACAACGGACTTCATGGCTGCTGCATCTCTTCCGATGGCATATTTGGCGTATAATTGATTAGACACATCACCGTGGTCCTTTCTGGTCATACCTTCACCAATGGCCGACTTCATCAAACGCGACAAAGATGGCAACACGTTGATTGGTGGGTAGATTCCTCTGTTATCCAATTGACGATCAATGAAAATTTGACCCTCGGTAATGTAACCGGTCAAATCGGGAATAGGGTGAGTGATATCATCGTTAGGCATGGTCAAGATAGGCACCTGGGTGATAGATCCGTTTCTACCTTCAACTCTTCCTGCTCTTTCGTAGATGGTCGACAAATCGGTGTACATGTAACCTGGGTAACCTCTTCTACCAGGCACCTCCTCCCTTGCAGCAGACACCTCTCTCAAGGCATCGGCATAAGAAGACATATCGGTAAGAATAGTCAACACGTGTCTCTCTGTTTGGTATGCCAAGTACTCGGCAGTAGTCAAAGCCAATCTTGGAGTAATGATTCTTTCAATGGTTGGGTCATTGGCCAAGTTCAAGAACAAGGAGGTTCTGTCCAAGGATCCGTTTTCCTCGAAATCTTGCTTAAAGAATCTCGAGGTCTCTAAGTTAACACCCATGGCAGCGAAAACAATGGAGAAGTTCTCCTCGTGACCATCGTGAACGTCTTTTGTTGGTCTGACCAAGCCAGCTTGTCTACAGATTTGAGCAGCAATTTCGTTGTGAGGCAAACCGGAGGCAGAGAAAATGGGAATTTTTTGTCCTCTAGCAATGGAGTTCATCGTGTCGATGGCAGAGATACCGGTGGAGATCATTTCCTCCGGGTAAATACGGGCAAATGGGTTGATGGGCGACCCGTTAATATCCAAGTAGTCCTCAGCAAAAATCTTGGGGCCCTTGTCGATAGGACGACCGGAACCGTCGAAAACACGGCCCAACATATCTTCGGAAACGGCAATCTTCAAGTTTTCTCCGGTGAACTCCACCTTGGTCTTCTTAATATCAATACCCGAGGTACCCTCGAAAACCTGGACAATGGCCTTGGATCCTCTAACCTCCAAGACTTGTCCGGCTCTGATGGTGCCATCTGGCAAAGTCAAGTTGACGATTTCATTGAAACGAGGAAACTTGACGTTATCCAAAATGACCAAAGGACCATTGACACCCCCAACGGTATTATAGTTGATTCTAGGCTTAATTTTGAAGCCTTCGGTGACGGCTTTTTTGTTCAAGTCGTACAATTCCTTATCAGACAACATTTCACAGACGAATATAGGTAATGATGACTTTAGTGGTGGATGTGTGCCCGGTTTTAGGAATGCGTAGGTGAGGAGTGTTATCGGGAGAGTCGTCGATAAATTACGATTGGGTCGAGAGGTGAGATGCGACAAATTACGCCCGCGGTTCCAGATATACGCCCACGGGTGTGGATCACAACTTATTGGCAACTTAATGGCAGCTTATTGGCAACTTCTGGTTCTTCGGAATTTCGAAAAGCTGCCGAATTAAAATAATTTCATTCTTCTGTTTGGTTAATACATCCGGCTGACCATATCCCAGTCCTCCAAATGCACCTTGGACCGTTCCATCATAGACATGGCAATCTCGAAGTCCTGCGAGTGCGCACCACGACTAAAAGCTCGGTGTCCTCCGCCTCCGCCTCCGGAGGAGATAATTCCATGGACCTTACTCACAATATCTTTCAAGTTGAAACTGGCCTTGCCCACGTGTACCTGTAGACCCTTGTGTGTTTTAGGTTTTGGGCTTAGCGGCCGTTCCTCCATCTTAGCCTCACTCACAAGCCCGTAAATGATGCCATCCATCTTGGAGCCTGCTCCCAGGTGCTTGTCTTGGGCCTGGCGAACCGGTTGTTTGCGCCCAAGTAGGTACTTGTTGTAGATCTTCTGTAGCGCACCGTCCTGTGCGACTAGCAAAGAAGCTTTGCTGTTGTATGTGGTTTCTGTGGGTGACTCGTTGTCGACGGTAGTGGTGGATGATTGAAGACTATCACTGTATGCTCGCAGGGAGTGCATCTTCTCTTTTGTTATGGAGTCACCTTCAATACTTGCAGCCCTGAGCAAATCCTGTAGTTTTGATATCTCCTCGAAAATTTCTTTGAAGTCATAAGAGAACTTGTTGCTTGACATTTGCAGCTTTGAGTTTCCAGAGGTTCGTCCGTAGAAGTCCGATACTCCACATATGAGGCAGTTGAAATTCACAAGGATCTTGACCACCACCAGCACAAATTTGAGGTACTCGTTCGGCTCCAACTTGGCAAAAGGCTTCTTGAGTAACTTGTGGGGAACAATGACTATGCGCTTTGCTTTTCCCGATCCGCCTGCCGGTTCAGTTATCGAATCATTTATCTTGCGTTCACTTGAACTCGTCTTGACTGAGGTTTCATCCTTACTGTATTTGGACGCTGCCTCCGATACTTCAGTTTGTTTGACTGAAGAACGACGCTGTAAATTCATTGTGCGTGACGATCTCGGTACTTGTAAAACATTATTCTTGATGGTGATCTTGTCAACATGCTCAGTCAAAGAGTCATCCTCTTTTAGAGAAGCATCCTCCTCAGGTTCCGTTTCTTCCGTATTGTCATCACGCATCAAAGTGTTTATTTTGCTTTGAACAGATTCGTAAAATCGTGAGTCCGGTAGTAACTTTTGAAGGTAGTTGAGGTATGGTAGATGTAGCTGAGAGTCTTTGATTGAAAAGAGATCAAAGAGAAGAACTTGGAGTTGGATGCAGTCCTCCAAGAACGTATTCACAGTATTGAGTTGATGGTTTTCGGCAGCAAAATTCTGCAATTGTATTATTCGTCCATACCTGAGGCGAGGCGTATTTGTCAGCGAACTAAAGAGCCATGTTTCCTGGATGACCCGGAAGTGTGAAAGCTGGATAGATGAAGATTGACGGTTGATGTAACATTCGGTCTTAAGTTGAATAGCAGCTAGCTCCTTTTCCAATTTCGAGAGTTTATTATTGGCCATACCCACCATATGGTTCTTGGTATTTTCCAAGCCCAGCCTTAGCTCTATATTTTGTAGTTTCTGACGGTCGATCTTGGCCTTGAGGGCACTAGTCTTGCGTAGTAGGGAATCCAGAGTTTTTTGGATGCCCAGTTGTTTAGATCGGATGTTCTTCAAGTCGAGCTTTTTGATACTCAATTTGAGTTTCTGCATGGCTGCTGGAGTGGGAACGGGGATTCCCAAGGGCTCATGAGACGGTCTCACTTCGGATAATTGGGATCCTTCATAAACAGCACTAAAAATAGCATTTATCTCCTGCCTCATCAAGTCATTCTTTTGTTCATTCTCAATCACCGAGTTTCGTATGGCTTCAAGGCGGCCACTGGAGCACGAGCCACAGATGACGGAGCTCTGCTTCGCCAAGGAACATATGGGGCATACAAATTTCTGGACGTCTGAGCCATCATGCGACATGTAAGTTCAGGACGGTATAAAAGGGAATATGAGAGACTTTAAACTAGGGATCGTATATTAGGAACGTGTCTTAGGAATTGGTAGAGATATGAACAATTGGGTATGGGTGGGTACGTGGTTAGTGTGAGTGTGAATGCACGCCATGTATGGCTAAAGGTGTGTTCCTGCATCGCGCGATTAGATAGACTGCAACCCTCCAGACCCTTCATACACCCTTATTCGTGAATAAAATTATTTATAGAATATTGAGATTATTAATTTATATACATATAGAAGTGGATCTATAGATTATAGTGGATGCTGTGATGAGTGGTGGTGAGCACTAGCGACCTTTCCTCTGCTTCTGTAGAGACTTTCTCTCGGAAACTTCCCTGATCATCAACGATATCATCATGTCCACGTCTCCAGTGACATCAAGAGCAATGAATCCACATCTCCACTTGCGTGCTAGTTCCTTACCGTCTTCCACCAATTTGGGCGATGCTAATGGCAGGTTTTTGTGGGTGCAAATAATCCATATGGGTGGAGGACACAGCGGATTGGCAGGATCTAGCGAGGTGCCCAAAAGTTGGCCTATGGGGATTTCTTGCTTGAGCTGGCCCGTGCGGTCAAACATATTCAGCAATGCGGATTTCAACGAAAACATGTCCTTCTCCTTACCCTGCTCCCACCGAGTCTTGTAGGTGTAGTATTCGCTCCAGGCTTCCTCCAAGCCTGCCTTCATGGTAGGAAGAAACGAGAGCGAAGTGCTAGTATTTGAATCTTGCTCCGAAACCGCTTCTCCGTAGTTTGGAGGCTGTGCAGATGGAACGGCACTATAGAAGAAGAAGTACCCATCAACAGCACCGTTCAACTCACCAGCCCCACTGGCCACTAGAAGAGGTTCGGTATTTACAGGCTGGCGAGGCTCATCTGCCAAATTTTTAAGTACATCCTTACTCAATTTGGCATAGAGAGATGCCTCTAGAAAAGGTACAAACTGGCTGGCATTGAACGCAGGTGTATCGATGAGTTCACACAAGATGGGCGTCACTTTGAGCTCCAAGCTTTCAGCATCTCGATACGACGCATAGTACTTATTCGCAATCAACGCAAGGCCTTTATCTGCCAAGGCATTGGGTAACGGTTTCTTGGCAGAGGCTCTGACTAGAGAGTCTGAGATCACAGGGCTCAACAACAAGTCATTCCGAGACAACGACGCCTGTAGAGACTCCTTGGGGTCAGCTTCATTGAGAAACACCCGCAGATAGAAGTCCGTGGCGGTATACGTAAATAGAATGGGGATGGTCTTGCGCAGAGGGTAATAGGTATCTCTGAAGGTGCCCTCAGCAAGTTTCAGAATGAACGCTGTTTTGCCCGTACGAGGGCCTCCAAGACATGCAATCCTGACAGGCTCCCTATCATTAATAGGGTTCCCATCAAGCTTAATTCGGGGTGAAACCATTTTGGTGTTTATTGTGATGTTGACCTGGTGAAAAGTGCACTGGATTAGGGGCACTGGATTAGGTTCAGTGGAGTGGGTAATGAGTAGATGGACTAATGTATCACGACCACTTATTGCCAAGCAGTCTATAAGCTGTAGATTAGAACTTGGAGGAGTCTATTGTTATGCAGACCGTAAAAGTGCACGTGCAAGGGATATTGACTTTTTTTTTTGCACCTTCAATTAGGTCTAGTGAGCGGTCTAGTTAGCGTGTTGGTGGAGTATGGCGATGGCATCGTGTTTATAGTGCGGTAACTCCGCACGCGATCGTTAGAGAAACTAAAGATTCTTAGTGCTCACTACACTTAGTGGTCTACTGAGACTTTTCACTTGACCCTTTTATTTAATAATTTATGTAGCACCAGATAATAAACGATAGGCATTTTATTGTCTGGCATTTTAGTGTTTGGCATTTTAGTGTCTTTCAGTGTTGATCAGTGCCTGGCATTCGAGTGTCTTCGCTTTAGTTATTGTCAACCTGCCTCAATAAAAGTACCAATGCAAGTACTCATTAGTAGCAAGTATCAGGATGAGTAAAAGACTTCTTTGGTGAGTGAGAATTTTATAATAAAAAAGTTTGTCAAGAACTACTTTTCAAAAATAGAATTCCTCTCATACAAAGGATTTCTTCTCAAGCATGGGTTCTTGTCAAGCATGGACATGCTTAGACATCGCATGTGGCCACGCCCAACTCAGAGTCTCCCTCTCCATAGTAAATAAACCACTTACCCTTAAACTGTACCACACCTGCAGTAAACACCACATCGTTGACCTGGCCCTTTTTCTCATCGGGTGCATCTGGCACCAAGATGGGCTGTTCCAACCGGGCCAAAGGCCCTTGCTCAATGTTGTCGTAATCAATGAGCATTTGCGATATTGTGTATGTTGCAGGAGGGTATTTACACCCTCCGATGGTGCTCGAGTTGTAAAATAAAATGTAATGGTTCTTCTTTTCGTCCCCAGTGTCGATTTTAATTGGTGCTGGTCCTGGCTCAATCAAACGATTTTGCCAAGGAAACTTTCCTTTAGTGAATAACAGGAAGTCAATATCCCAGTAGATCAAATCCTTGCTTCTGGCCAACTGGAATCCTGATTCTCCCCAGATCATGTAGTAGTTTCCATCCTTTTGTCTATCAACAAAAATGGCTGCAGACTTCAGCCAGTCGCGGCGGATGAACTGAGATCCGTCAAGACTGTTGCATATTTCCTGCCACTTGTTGTCATTGATCATGGGAGGGTACTTCTTCCACGTGTAGAGGTCATACGAAGTGGCCAAGCACAACCGAGCATTCAAGCCATCGAACGCCGTATAGGTCATGATGAACTGCTTGGTGATGGGGTCTCTCACTATACGTGGATCCTCACAGCCTCCATTCTGTTCCCACGTTTCGGTGGGATACATAATGGGCTGTGGATACCGTTGGAAATTGAAGCCATCCTCCAGCCAAGCCAAACCTATAGTCAGGGTGCGATTATTATCTTGGGCTCTGTACAAGAGGAACACCTTGTTGCTAAGCACTATGGCAGCCGCATTGTAGATGTAGGCCTCTTCAAATTTGTGATGCGGGTCTGGTTTGAGAATGGGATTATTTTCGTATTTTTCGAACTTGGGGCCAATTGGGAAGGACTTGGGTGCCTTGTAGTCACTGTCCCCATCAAGGGTTTCTGCAGAGATCACGGGTGTTTGCATCACAAATACGAAATGGATACTTTTGCTTCGTTCACAATTTAGCACAGCTAGCTTTTAATGGGTCAATGTTTTTGCGATTGGAAGGTTAGTCGATTACTAATAGATGAGGAAAAGGGAAAGTGTTGGCAGCGACAGGGTCTCTTTATAAGGTTCGCATTAGGCTGTGCTCCGCTAAATAACAGCGTATCTCCAGGAGCAACCCCACAATCTCTGGGTGCAGGTACTATGCGAATAACCATTGGGAAGTATAGTGCATGCACTCTCCGATATGCCAAAAGTCACCGCAATTGCCGGTCTGGGATCAGGAAATGTCCCGTGAAGAGAAATGACAATGTTGAGATGTTTTCTAAAGTTGCCAAATTTTCAGGTGTGTCCTGCACCTGGTGCTCGGGTGGCGGCCTATGGTTGTTCGGGGTTAGGGTTGATGACCTTCTTGTTCTGCCATGGCCTGTAGTGGTGATGTGCCCCCAAAAAAAATAATTACACCAAGAGTGATACGAATCCTGCACAAAAATAAAAAGAAAAATATATCTACCAACCAAGATCTACAGCTCGATGGAAAGATTTGATCATTACATGAACCCGGGTTTGTTTCTGAAATGACCTATTGTGACGGACTGTATCTCGGTGTAAAGGTGCCTTAAGCCGCAACAGCGCACGCTGATCGCGCGAAAATCCCCCAAATTATCACTTAACATTGCCTCACATTTGACGGACCTGGCCCGCGACACCCTTCCTTTTAAGCACCTATATCTCAGGATCAACATCCGTGTATCCTTTTCTAGTCACGCATTTTCCCGCTTTTGCCGTCTCCTTGCACTCTATTTAAGATTGTTGGATCACCCATTCCCCCTTCTGGCTAATTTGAACTCGCTGCTCTTTTTTTGGATTCCCAACTCCCCCATTCCCATTGCATTAGATCCCATCCACTTCCAGCATGGGTCAATTGTTGTCCCACCCGGTCGAGGAGAAGACTATAGACCACGGCAATTTCGATACTCTTTCATATAGTGTGGGCTCCATGCAGGGCTACCGAATGTCCATGGAAGATGCCCATGATATTAAAGTTTCGGAGAACGAGTCTCTAGCCGTATTTGGTGTTTTCGACGGTCATGGTGGCAAGGATATTGCCCAAATACTACAGGACAAGCTCGTGTCCAAAATATTCAATGCTTTGAAACAATATGACCACAATGCCAAGCTTTCTGATTACACTCGCAAGATTAAGGATATCTTCTTTGAGGTGGACTCGCATTTGCCGGAAGAAGAGGCGAGCAACTGCGGATCCACTGCCACGGTAGTGGTTGTCGTGGCCAACCGCTTTATCATCGCTGCAAACACCGGAGACTCGCGGTCCATCTTGTCTTTGCCCGGAGGATACGCAAAAACACTAACGTTTGACCACAAACCATCGAACATGGGCGAGAGGGTCCGTATTGAAAACAGTGGTGGCTACGTTCTCAACTCCCGGGTCAATGAGATCTTGGCCTTGTCCCGAGCTTTTGGTGATCTCAAGTTCAAGCTCCCGTGGCTCCAGCTCGGTGCTCCGGGTAAGAACAATACGTACTTGGAAAAGAACAGGCGGTTTGCAAATGGCAACTTAGTGGCCATACCGCCCGAGATGTTCCAGGTTAGTGCTGAACCCGATATCATGATCTACGACTTGCAGGCATTGCGGACTCCCGAATACCTCGTTCTAGCCTGCGACGGAATCTGGGACTGCTATACCAACGATGCTTTGCTACAGTTGATACGAAGCAAGCTTACTGAAGGCTGGAATTTGCAGCACATTGTTGAATACGTTCTCAATGACTGTATAAGTATGGCATCGCGAATCACGGGCATTGGCTTCGACAACATGACTCTTATCATCGTGGCACTCCACCCCCACAGCTCTTTAGAAGAGTGGGAAAATTCTATGGAGAACCACAACTCGTGAACAAGATTGTGAATAAGTTATCAATAGGGCGGATTTTATATTCAATGGAGTGTTTTATTTATTGCAGAATAGGAGAGGTTAGGATCTACTGATTTTTGGTAGGATTAATAAATATGCATCAGTAGTGAGGCTGTAGCCACTCATCTCTCCGAGATCTCATACAAGTCTATTTAATAGGTCTTTTCTGATTGGCCATCTGGATGAAATAAATGTATCATTGGCTTTCTATTTTTTTTGCTTTCAATCATTCAAATGATTTTATAATTACTCTATTGTCATTTTGTCTTGTCTCTTTGATCAATCTTGTATTTAACAGTCTACTATTTCGCTCTCTGATGAAGAGAATAACTTCCGCATCTAACACGGTAGCATTTATATTAGTGTGAGATTTTGCATCCCGCAGCCATTATTCAGATTCCCACATCATCACCAACACATCAACAAAACAGTACCATTTCTAATAATACAAATTCACTTTTGTACTCCTTGAAGAGAAAGATAAATATACGGTGACATCCGAAATCAGCAACCCGTTTTTTTAGCTTTTAGCATATGCTTAGATGACCAGTCACCTGATTTCCTTGCTCAGTGCGGATCAACAAAAACACACCTTTTTTTCCCCAGAAGCATAACGTTCACCAGGCAGACCGGACTATCAGATACACATCTGCATATATTCATTTCAATACTGACCTTGCTATAAAAAGGCACACGCTGCCACATCTCCCGCTCTCTGGCCTGGCTCCCTCTTAAACCCCACTCCCGAGGTCACAATCTTACGCATATAAACACAAGCCTAGCATGATGTCGTATTCTGCCAATGGTCAATACCAAGACAACATCCTTGCGCTTGCACGAGACCCTGACTTGAACAAGGAAAAGTCCAAGTCATCACAAATCATCGAGCTCATTCAAAACTTCCCCTTGACCGAGAAGAAGGTCACCCGTCTATGTAATTTGTGCTTGAACATCCTCAAGACATTGGAGAAGATTGGCCTTAATCTTAAGAACTGGGCCTTTCTATCGCTAGACATCAACTCGGCCAACCATTTCGACAACACCAATCCTAGCAACATCAAGACTTTTAACAATAATGTTAGTGTCCGGGTGATCGACTCGTGCCAGGAGCTTACTGTGAAGCTCAACAAGATCAGCTCAGATATTGATTTCATAACAAACGCCCTGAGGTCTCTTTCTCCTCGGGAATACGTCAGCGACAGTGGTACTCTTTTGACCTCATTGCTCTTGAGGAGCATCAAGCTCAAGGACGAGCTACGCGAGAAAATCACCATTGCATACCTGAAAGCAAAACTCATCACCATAGGAACAAACCTCGAGTGGATGTTGGAGGGAGGTACACCTGAGCAAATCGAGACCGTCAGCTCGTACCAAGATTTCGTGATCAGTCTTCTAAATCAGCTAAATACTGCTGTTGAGAACCATGACGAAGAGGACAAGAACGAGTGCTTGGCAGTCATCTCCGATATGGAACAAATGTTTGAAGTCTACAAACTCGAGTATGCTCAGACCCTCAATGAAGCCTCGGCTCTTGCCTACGAACAACCAGAAATCTATGAGCCATCCAAAGAAGCTGACTATACATACGCAGAGTCAATGCCGGATTCCTCATCAGTGGGCATGTCTTCGTTGTCACCTCCTTACTCCAATCCAATGGTTCATTCCATTACTGCAACTCCCTCAGAAGTTGCAAGCCCTAACTCAGCAAGAAGAAACTCCAACAGCTCGCTATACACGTCGAATAGCCTCTTACAGGGCTCCACACTTACCGAAGAACTTCCATACCTTATGTCTGCATTCAACCTGGCAAAAACATTGGAGAAGGACGTCTCTCATTTCAAAGAAGAAATCGAACCTCAACAAGTTGAAAAGAAAGAACCTATTCAGAATAACGCTGGCTCTCAAAAGCTAAAAAATCCTCCGGCAAAAAAGGTGCACACGCCGAAAAACAATCTACCGGAGTCATCGCTCTACTCCAACGGACAATTCCTATCCAGCATGCCCCAATCAAACCCAAACTCATACCTATATGCAAACAATTCACTTCTTTCAAAACTTGGAATCAAACCCCAAGTCATCTCGACCCCAGCCACTAACCAGCTCAGTCAAAGCCTCATGCCAAAAAAGGCATTCAACGGACCACTTACGAAAGCGATCAATTTCAAAACTGATCTCAAGGCCGTTGAGGACAAGAAAGAGGATAAGGAGAACGACCTCTATGTCTCGCCGTTGACTGCTGCCAACCTAGAAACCCATAACTTATCTGCATTAACAACCATCAAATTGGACCAGGACATCGACTAAGTCGAGTAATTTGCTAGAGCAAACAAGCTAGAAACGAAGAATCATTATAGTATTTATATATTTATTTTCCCTCTAATTTTGAAAGCTCCTTGACAAAGTTCTCTCCCCAGAACGCAGACGTGTACTTCGAAATGTACGTGAACAATTTCTCGAAGTTGATTGCCTTCTTCTCCTCTGGCAAGCTTAAACTCTCCTTGATGGATTCAGACAACTCGTCAATGTTCCAAGGGTTCACAATGATTGCCCCATTGAGAGACTGGGCAGCACCTGCAAACTCTGACAAAATCAACGAGCCCTTGTTTTCTTCTTGACACGCAATGTATTCGTAACTCACCAAGTTCATACCATCTCTGGTGGAACTGACCAAACACACATCCGAAATGTAGTACAAACTGATGAGCTCTTCAAAAGGCACAGACTTGTGCAAGTAGTGGATAGGCACAAACTCCACCGTACCGAACTTTCCGTTGATTCTTCCCACCAATTCATTCACAGTTGCTCTTAAGCTCTGGTACTCTTCCACATCTCCTCTAGAGGGAACAGCAACCTGAACCAAAACAACCTTTCCAATCCACTCGGGATTCTCGGTTAAGAATACTTCAAACGCATGTAGTTTCTGAGGCACACCTTTAATGTAATCTAATCTGTCCACGCCAACAATCACCTGTATGTTGCCGAACTTCTTCTTCAATTGCTCGATTCGAGAGACGACATTGGCTTGCTTGACACCTTCGGTGAACTTATCCACATCAATACCAATTGGGAATGCTCCCACGCTGATGGAACGCCCCTCGAACTCTATACCATTAGGAACGGTCTTGACATCTGAAACAATCCTAGACACAGACGACAAAAAGTGTCTGGCATAGTCATAAGTATGGAAGCCAATCAAATTACAGCTCAAGACTCCAAGCAAGATCTCTTTTCTGACCGGCAAAATCCTGTATATCTCAGACGAAGGGAAAGGCGTGTGAAGGAAGAAGCCGATTCTGACGTTTTTCTTATCCTTGGTCAATTCCCGCAACATCTGAGGCAACAACATCAAATGGTAGTCATGCACCCAGACTAAATCGTTATCATTGACCTGCGAAGCGATAGCAGAAGCAAACTGCTTATTGGCCTCAATATATGCCGCCCATGCGGTTTCATCAAAGTTCATTTCTCCCGGGTGATAGTGGAACAAGGGCCACAATATACTATTGGAAAAGCCATTGTAGTGTAAGTCGGCGATAGTGTCGCTCAAAAAAATAGCGGTACAGTTGAACTTGTTCATAAGATCCTCATTGACCTTTTCTTGTTCATCCTGGGGAATTTCCAATCCAGGCCAGCCTAGCCATTGGAACTCGGTGGATTTCTTTAATCCTTGTAACGCAGTCACCAAGCCTCCCGACGACATGGAGTAGTGGTACAGTCCGCCCTCTTCACGGGTGATGGTTACCGGTAACCGATTGGATACAACAAGCACTTTATTTTCGGGCATTTTGCTTGTGGTTGGAGTGTGAGATTTGCTAGCGTGATTCCTTTGGTCGGGAATCATGCGCAACTGCAGGTATGCGCTCTGGCGTAGCACGCGACCACCTTAGCTTGCGTGATGAAAGGACATATGACCGCAACAATAAGTGCAAAGGTAGGTTTACATGGGTATTTGCTTTTGTAAATAATGTTTTGGGTTTATAGAGCGAGACCAAGTATTTATATGGGCTCGTGGGGCTTTGTACCCTTAAAAGTAGCCGGTGGCTTCATTGCTCAAGAAAGGTGCGCGCACGACACACGGCAGACCATGTAGGCCACCGAATCAGAACCGACCACCCACGGTACCTCTTCCCTTAGCCACGCAAAACCACCAATACTCAAGATTTTCGGCTTCACATAATGTACAATCCCTACGCTTCTGCTTCTGACACAGTATATTCCGACGAGGCTCGGAACTTACAGCATCCTCGGCCTCAGCACGTTCAAAACCGACATTCCCAATCCCAATACGTTCCGCCTGCCGGCCAGCAATACCAAGCAGACGCCAACAATTACCAAGGATATGCGCAGCCACAATATGGTCAGCCACTGCTGTTTCAAGGGTACCTGGATTCGCCCCAGCAACAGTACAACCTGCAGTTTGACCCTCAGCAGCAATATAACAATATGAACACTCAAGTGCCGCCAGCAGCTCAAAACAAGCCTCAGGGTCAAGGTACATCATATGGCGACTTCTTCTCGGACCCAGCAGCGTCAATGGCCGCCCAATTCGCCAAGAGCAGTTTTGGCCAGTCCAACAATTACATCCAACAGAACTTCGGCTCGTACATACCGGTGGCAGGAGAGTTGAAGTATTACTTCAAAGTGAGCAACTCGTACGTTTGGAAAAAGATTGCCCTAATACTCTTTCCTTATCGTCATAGAGATTGGTCTCGGATCATTGCGGTTGAAAACGGAAACGGTAACTCGGGAGGCATCAACTACGCCCCGGCCTCCGAGGATATCAATGCTCCGGACTTATACATTCCATTGATGTCGTATGTGACGTACATTTTGCTTTGGGCGCTGTTCCAGGGCTTGAAAGGTGACTTCCATCCGCAAGTGTTCGGCTACTTGGCCTCGCAAACCTTGGCATGCTCTTTCTTGGACATGGTTATTTTCAAGGTGGGCCTCTACCTTCTCAACTGCTCGTCTCAAAGCTCTCTCTGGGACTTGATCAGTTTCAGTGGGTACAAGTACGTAACTATCATCTGCTTGCTATGCTGGAAGCAGATTTTCGGCAACTCGTGGGTGTTCTTCTACACTTTCTTCCTTGCAGTTGTCGGAAGCTTGTCGTTGTTCTTGATGAGATCATTGAAGTTTCTTGTGTTGCCCATTGGCAGTGGAGAAGGAGCCAATGTGTCGATCTCCAATAGCCAAAGAAGGCTCCGTGTGCAGTTCCTATTCATCTACTCTGTGGCAGTACAATTTTTGATTGTTTTATTTATGTCAAGATAGACCGTGAAGAATGGGACGTCTATATAGGTCTGGCTAGGAAGGTCACATGACGCGTATAGAGCGAGTGAGGCCCTGCGAAATAGCTAAGACGCAGTGGAAAATCCAGGCTAATCTTCATCCGTCGCGCGTGTCATACGCGTGCTGTAGCACCCCATCTCTACTTCTGCGAATACACTATACTACCCACATCCGGAACGCCAGCCACCTAATACACCCCTTGGCTCGCTGTTATTTATCAGGCACATGTCCGTCCAAACATCCACGCGATTCCAGGGATCATCTTCCGCCCGTTTTGTCAAGAACAAGCGGGGAAAAGTCACCACAGAGTTTAAGCTAGCCAAAAATGAAGAACAGCCGGCAGAAAACAACCCCATGCTCAGCAACTCCGCCACGAAAAAGGAGTTGGTGGAGCGAATCGATAATCTAGATGCCATCATGGGCTTCGAGCGTTTTGACCATGGCGAATACGATGGTGCTAAGCCCAGAAAGGGCTGGTTGGTCAATATGCATGCCACCACGATCCCTTCGGAGGAATACTTGGCGGGGTACTCCGGCGTGGACTTCTATTTCATTGATGAGGAAGGAGGCACGTTCAAATCCACGCTCCAATACGACCCCTACTTCTTTCTTTTAGTCATTCCTGGACGAGAGGCGGAAGTTGAGGAAACACTCAAGAAGACCTTGGAGGAGTTCCACCTCAAGAACATCTCGCGAGAAATCAAGGACGATTTGGCTCTACCCAACCATTTGGTGGGCTTAAAGAGAACTCTCATCAAATTACTGTTCCATAATGTCTCCGATCTCCTAGGAGCAAGACGATTGCTCCAGCCCATCGTCAAGGAGAACCAGTCCAAAAGAGATACCCGGGACGTTTTCCAGATCATGAACTTTGGCAACTCCAATGGCATGCATCTGGGACTGCATAGCTCCCAAGCTGCCAGTGAGTCAAAGGCAAGAGCTAACGAGCCGCTTAATGACCCCAAATCTTTCATTGATGATGTTCGAGAGTACGATGTGCCATTCCATGTCCGTGTTTCTATCGACAAGAACGTGCGTGTGGGAAAATGGTATGACGTGTATGCCAAGCATGGCGAGGTTCTGTTTGAAGAAAACACAGACAAAATTGCATTTGCCGATCCCGTGGTATTGGCATTCGATATAGAGACCACGAAGGCTCCGCTCAAATTCCCAGACTCCAAGGTCGACCAGATCATGATGATTTCGTATATGATCGATGGTGAAGGATATCTCATCACGAACCGAGAGATCATCTCGGAGGATATTGAAGATTTCGAGTATACTCCAAAACCTGAGTACCCCGGTCTTTTCACCATCTTCAACGAGCCCGACGAGAAGCATGTGCTTATGAGGTTCTTTGAGCATATCCGTGACGTGCGGCCTACTGTCATAGCCACCTTCAACGGTGACTTTTTTGATTGGCCGTTTGTGGAGAACAGAACAAACTTCCATGAAATGGACATGTTTGACGAGATTGGCTTTGCCAAAGACAATGAGGGCGAGTACAAGTCCAAGTACTGTGTGCATATGGACTGTTTCAGATGGGTCAAGAGAGATTCATACTTACCCCAAGGATCGCAAGGTTTGAAAGCTGTTACGACTGCAAAGCTCGGCTACAACCCGATTGAGTTGGACCCCGAGCTCATGACCCCATATGCTTATGAAAAGCCCCATGTTTTATCGGAGTATTCTGTTTCCGATGCCGTTGCAACCTACTACTTGTACTTCAAGTACGTGCACCCGTTTATCTTTTCGTTGTGCACCATTATTCCATTGAATCCAGATGAAGTTCTACGCAAAGGTACTGGTACCTTGTGTGAGATGTTGTTGATGGTGCAAGCATACGAAAAGGGTATTCTTCTTCCCAACAAATATACCGATCCTATAGAAAGGTTCTATGAAGGCCATCTCCTCGAGTCCGAAACTTATGTCGGTGGGCATGTGGAGTCTTTGGAGTCGGGAGTGTTCCGCAGTGATATTCCAAGTGACTTCAAAGTGCAACCTGCTGCTATCAATGAACTCTTGGGAAACCTTAGAAAGTCCATCGAGTTTTGTGTTGAGGTCGAAAACGGTAAGAAAATCAGTGACATCGAGAACTTTGATGAGGTTTACAATGAGGTTCGTGAAAAGCTTGAAAATCTCCGTGACAACCCCATCAGAACAGAAAATCCCTTAATCTACCACGTGGATGTGGCTTCCATGTACCCAAATATCATGACGTCCAATAGATTGCAGCCGGACTCCATGAAATCGGAAGAGGACTGCGCAGTCTGTGACTTCAACCGGCCAGGTAAAAATTGTGACAGAAGGCTAGAATGGTCTTGGAGAGGGGAGTTCACTCCAGCTAAGGCTAGTGACTATGGTTTGGTCAAGCGAACCTTACAGAATGAATCTTTTCCTCCATTGAAGCCCTGGTTAGGCAGCAGAACTTTCGATGAGCTTCCTTACACCGAGCAAGCTCTGTTGATCAAGCAAAGGTTGGGAGAATACTCTCAGAAGAACTACAGTAGAAAGAAAGTCACCCAAACCAAGATCAGAGAAGCCATTGTTTGCCAGAGAGAAAATCCTTTTTACGTCAACACGGTCAGAAACTTCAGAGACCGTCGTTATGAATTCAAAGGACTTGCCAAAGAATGGAAGGGTAAGGCTTCGAAGTGCAACGATACCATATCCAAAGATGAGGCTAACAAAATGGTGGTGTTGTACGACTCCTTGCAACTAGCCCATAAAGTCATTCTCAACTCCTTCTACGGGTATGTCATGAGAAAGGGTTCTCGGTGGTACTCGATGGAAATGGCGGGTATCACGTGTCTTACTGGCTCCAAAATCATTCAAATGGCTCGTTCCTTGGTTGAGAGAATCGGGCGCCCCTTAGAGTTGGATACAGATGGTATTTGGTGTATTTTGCCCAAGTCATTCCCGGAAAACTTCTCGTTGAAATGCAAAAACGGCAAGTCCATTCTCTTAGAGTACCCGTGCTCGATGTTGAATTACTTGGTTCATCAGGAATTCACTAATCATCAGTACCTGGATTTGATTGACCAGAATACCTTCAAGTATAAAGTCAAGTCCGAAAACTCGATTTTCTTCGAGGTCGATGGTCCTTATAAAGCGATGGTTTTGCCTACTTCCAAGGAGGAAGGTAAAGGTTTAAAGAAAAGATATGCTGTTTTCAACCACGATGGTTCTTTGGCCGAATTGAAGGGATTTGAGTTGAAAAGAAGAGGAGAGTTAAATCTCATCAAAAACTTTCAATCCGACATCTTTAAGCTTTTCCTCGAGGGAGAGACTCTCGAAAGTTGTTACAAAGCAGTTGCAACAGTTGCCAACAATTGGCTTGACGTCTTGGACACCAAAGGAGGAATGCTTGAGGATGAGGACCTCATAGAGCTCATTTGTGAGAATAAAATGATGAGCAAAGCATTGACCGAATATGAAGGTCAGAAGTCCACATCCATCACTACTGCAAAGAGACTCGGAGAGTTTCTCGGGGAAGAAATGGTGAAAGATGCTGGTTTGGCATGTAAGTACATTATTAGTGCCAAGCCTTTGGGAAGCCCTGTTACGGAAAGAGCAGTTCCTGTGGCTGTGTTCTCTTCTGAGAGGAAAGAATATTTCTTGAAGAAATGGCTCAAGGACCAATCCTTAACCGAGTTTGATCCCCGGTCGGTCTTGGATTGGGGTTACTATTACGAGCGTTTAGCATCGGTTGTGCAAAAGATTATCACGATTCCAGCAGCCTACCAGAATGTCAAGAACCCTGTGCCCAGAGTTCCACATCCGGAATGGTTGAGAAAGAGAATCAATATCCAGGAAGACAAGTACAAGCAGTCTTCGATCTCAAACTTCTTCAATACAACCAATAAGGCTGAGCACAAGGTCAAGCTTGTGAAGGATATTGAGGATTTTGGTGAGATCGATGAAAATGGTCTTGATAAGCCCAAGCTAGGAAAGGTCACCGTCAAGAAAAGAAAGCTCCGAGAGGCACAGAAAATGAGACTTGAGGAGGAGGAGCGTAATGCTATGATCCTTGTTGGAGAGTGTCCCTCGATGACTGAGGATTATGTTGGGTTTTTGGAGTATCAAAAGGCCAAATGGCAACTTCAATCCAAAAATAGAGACAGGCGCAAGAAGCTTTTTGGTGACAGCGCAGAATCTTCTCACAGACAGTCAGTTGGTAATATGATCAGGAAGCAAGCCGAAAGCATTGCAGGATCAGAATGGGAAATCCTCGAGTACAAGATGGACCCAACCAATATTGGAGCCATCAAGGTGTACGTTCTGTCCCGTCAAAAGATCCATTCGTTCTTGTTTCACATTCCGAAACAAATTTACGCCACATACAAGACGGACCTTTCTCAGAAAAGGACGATCCCGAATTGTGAAATCGAAAAATCAAAAGCTATTCTTCCGAACGGCCACGATTCATCTAATCTTTATAAGATGACAATGTCTGAGGCTACCTTCAATGAAGAAATCAGCAAGGTTGACAGTTTGTTGCATGACTCTAAAATTCTTGGGTTATACGAAACAGAGATCAATTCAATCGATCGAGCAATCATTAATTTGGGAAACACGGTTCGCTTCGATGACACCAGGGTTGGAGCTTTAGGTAAATGCTTGAAGTCGGGCTTCACTACTAAAGATCTCGTGACTGTGAACTCCCAGCAATACTTGAAACGGTTCAATATGGATATCTTTTACTTGCTCCATATCATGACCAATGGATATGAGTTCTTTGCTCTTTTCAATACGTGGGGCAATACCGTGACCTTGCTCATTTTAAAGCCATCCAGTGGGGCTCAAGAGCTCCCTTCAAACCTTGATAAGATCTACAAGGAGATCTACGAGGCGAAGAAGAGCAAATTTGCAATGTTGTACAACATTTTGGATTATCAAGAGGAAATGACTTTCGACACCAGCTACTACAGCACCGCCAACTCGCTCTACAAGAAGTTGAACTCCAAGGTAAGGAAGATTCACGAAGGCAGAAGCAGCAAGGCTTTGTTCACTATTCAATCTCCATACTGTGACAAGGTTCTTCAGCTAATCGAAGCGTCTTCCGATTTCCCCACCATCAAGATGAGTGTTGGAGAGGTGCAAATGCCAGCTCTAGGATGGCAAACTCTCATCTCCAAGCGGATAGTGAAGCATTATTTCCAGTTGGCATCGTGGATCAAGAATTTGATTGACTTGTCCAATTACTCCAATATTCCTCTTTGCAATTTGCAAACCGAAAACATGGGATACTTGATTGACGTCCAGTATGCCCGGAAATTGACTGAGAACAACATTGTTTTGTGGTGGTCGTCGAACCCATACCCTGATCATGGAGGTTACGAAGCAGACCGGTTCGAGGACGTGGAGAATTTGGACTTTATCACCATCAACAACCCCGAGATCTACGAAACCGCATGTTTGGAAGTGGAGATTGGAACTCTTACAATCAACACCATTCTCACCTCCTCCCTTATCAACGAGGCTGAGGGTACAGACTTAGCGGACGATCCATTAGAGGGTGGTGAAGGTAATGGAGCATCTACACTTGCCATTGATTCATTTTCCCCAGCAGCTCTCCTCCAATTGAGATCTATGGTCAAATCTTGGTGGGATGACGCTTGCAAAAATAATGCACATGCTGATTCCATGATGAGCCATTTGGTGGCTTGGATCCAAAGAAAAGATTCATACTTGTTTGACTTCACTCTCCAAAAACACGTGCACAACTTGACTTGCAAAGCCCTTTTGCAGCTCGTGGGAGAGTTCAAGAGGCTGAATGCTAATGTTGTATTCGCAAACAGGCAAAAGATCATCATTCAAACAAGCAAGATCTCGGTGGAAAACTCGTATGCCTATGGAAACTACGTCGTCAGTGCCACAAGGTCCAAGCCGTTGTTCAACTTCTTGGACTTGAATGTGGTGAGGTATTGGGACTTGTTGATTTGGATGGACGAGTTTAACTACGCCGGAAGATGTTGCAGTGAAATCACCAACGACGAAGTGCAGAACTTGACGCCCGTCAGCAAATGGCATATCAAGAAGTTCTTGCCGGTGATGTTCCAGGGAGAATTCGAAGATTGGGTTTTGATCTTCTTGAATGCTCTTTCAGACCACAAGAGTGACACCTTATTGGGAGGGACCCAGTCGGGAACCCAGAGAATCACGCAATTGGCCCATATATTAAGAGGCCAGAAAAACCAAGAAGAGAACAATAACAACGAAGACGATACAGTGGTGGTCAGCGAGGTGATGAACAATTTCAGAAAACCGCTTTACCAGCGCATCAAGAAGCTTTACCGCAGACAAAACGAGTCGATTCTCAACCCGGACTTGAAGCAAGACTACGCATTCCCCGTGTTGGCCGGCTCCCACCTCCACATGAGAAACCCAGTGTTGGAATTGGTCAAGTTCTTATGTGGAATCTTCGCCTTATCTAAGCAAAGAAGCATTGAAGTCCGTATGCTCAGGAAGGACTTATTGGCAGAATTAGATGTCAAGGAATTCAGTCCCGATTCCATATTCCACAACCCCAGTGCGTCCTTGACCGTGGGCTCGTTTATCTGTGACTACTGCAGCCACATTCGGGATATTGACTTTTGCAGGGACGACACCAAAGATATCAAGGCATGTCCCGTGTGTCACAAGGCATACAATGTTGCAGTCATGGAGGAAGCGGTGATTGCACAGTTCTTCCAGGTTCTCTCTAAGTACATGTCGCAGGACTACCAGTGCTCCAGATGTCACCAGATCAAGGCCGACAACATGAGTGAATTCTGCAAATGCTCGGGCACTTGGACGGAAACCGTTCGCTTTGAAGATATCCAGAAGAAGATGGAGATTTTTAGAAACGTGGCTAGTGCCATGGGTATGACCATGCTCTTCAATGTCCTTGAAGAATACGTCTAAGTAAATATAATATTGCATTCCATAATTCAGTAATTTTCTATAAACCATGCCATATATTCAGACTATAGTATGCTGTATCAAGCATTATCTTGTATCAAACAGTATGTTGTATCAAACAGTATGCCATATTCTGAATTGTTCATAGTGTTTATCTTTATTCCTGTCCTGTGCCTGCATACTTGGTGCTGCTTTCTACTTTTTTGCAAGCGTTGCACCGGCCGCGAAAAAGGTTAATCTCGCGTTTCATCACATTCAATGCATTCTAATGAAGCCATGTGCCATGTTAGGTACAGGGAACAGGAGCTTGAGCTTCTAGGGTCATTCATAACAGGCGACAGTCTCACTCTGGCGCCCAATGTCATTGTGCTGGGCTACCGGTCCGTTGGGAAAACCCATACGGTCCTAAAACATCTAGAGCTGTTGGGCATCCACAACACCATCATCAATTGTGACGAGTTCATCACGCAGAAAATCATGCTTCAGAGCTGCTTACATGGCATCCGAAGCGATAGTGGCATTGATTTGTCCACATACAACCAAAGGTTCATGTACAAGGGTCTCGAGGCCGCCCGGATTTCTCTATTGTGTGAGACATTTGCCCATTTTTTGATGGCACTCGAACAGTTTGTGCAAGAAACGGGCTACGACGAACCACACGTGCTTGTGCTCGACCGGTTCGATCAGTGCATTGATTCGACGGACGAGCTCTTTGGCTCGTTCCTCAGGTTTAGAGAGTACTCCACCATCCGAAACATCTCGGTGGTATACATTGTGTCTCATACGGATCCCATGGATACCGCCACCATTTCGACGCCTCATGTTTACTTTCCTCCTTATACCTCGGCGCAGGCGACGCAGCTCTTGATCGAGAGCCCAGTTCTGGAGGTCCTCGATGGCTCCGTTAGCATTCCCATGTGGGCGAACTTTGCCAAACTCATGGTGGATATCTTTTTCGGCTACACGGGTTCAGACATGTCGCACCTAAAAGATAAGTGCCACAAGATATGGCCGTTGTTCATGGCTGAAATCCGCCTGAACAAATACCTGCAGAACGACTTCTTGAAGATCTACAGAAACTTAAAGGACCAGATCTTGAGAGATGATGTTTTAACCAACAGTACGGTTCTCGAGTACCCTTCTGGAGTTATTGAGCTGGAAAGTCCCGTTTCCTACTTCAGTGATTTGACATATCACTCCAAATTCATCTTGATCGCTGCTTACCTCGCATCGCACGGCGACCAGAAATTGGACCCGCAGCTCTTTTCCAAGGTGAAAGCGTTCAAGAAAAGGCCCAAATCCACGGGTGACTCCATCAATAAAAACGACATAGACACCCGGCTTTTGTCGGCCAACTACTTCGACTTGGAGCGGTTGAAAGCCATTCTTTCCGTCATATACAGGAACGAGTCTGCAACCTTAAACAAAGATAACAAAGAGTACTTTGATCTCTACCATGAATCGTCCGAAAGAGAGCTCGCTAAAAAAGAAACCGAGTTCAATACATTCACCTTGAACAAAAACGTGGATATCAACTCGCAGATCTCCACCCTTGTGTCTTTAGACTTGTTGAACCTGACCTATGCCAGAGACACATTAAGCAACAAGACTCGCTGGAAGTGCAATGTTGGCTGGGATGTCATCGAGGGCATGTGTCGGGAGATCCACTTTCCAATCCAGAACTACGCTGTGGACAAATAATTAATCCTTAATGTACATTTTGCAGAACATCATCCATCATCAACTCGTCACTATTCAAAGAATTATTCATCGAAATGTACGTTTTGTACATGTACAAAGTGATCGGATCCTTTTCGACGGACCTCCACTTTATTCTCAAAATAGCTATCCACCCAGTACTTCATCTCGTACGAAGAATAAGGCCCATTGATGTCTGTATCACCAAGCCAACGGAACTCCCAGATGGCGTCACCGTACTCGGGGCTATTTTCAGGTGAATCCAAGGCATCAGCCTTTCTTTTCTGGCCCTGGGTTTGTATATCTTGTCCCGTCTCCCGTTTATACATACGCATCAATTCCTCTCTGCTCATATCATAGACATCGCGAACACCCTTCAGGTTGATAAGCTGCTCACAACACTCGGTGAGTTCAAAAACTGTCTTCTTCCTTTCCTTTTCTTGATCGTTGTTCAAAGCACCCTTTTTATCCTTTTTTTTCTTGGCCGGCCGTAGCCTGGAAAGAGCCTCTAAGGTGGTCTCAGCAGGCTCCAACATCTCCACAATCGATTGCAAAAGGTCACTAGTGTCCCTCACTTCAATAACTTTTTTCGATGCCGTCAGTAGACTTTCCTGAGCTTTCCTTGCCTTTTCAATATCCTTTGAATTTACCCCACTCATCCAAGCATCCTCTGCAGTTTCCTCATCACTATTGGCACCTCGCGTATAATTCATGTCTTTATCGAAAGTCCCATGTTCTGCCTCCTCCTGTAAATTGAAGGCCTCCAATTGAACCTCTGGCAACGATTTCTTATTTCCAGTAGCTCCATTTTCAATGTTGGCATAATAATCCTGGAGCTGTTCCACCTCCGATGTTCCATACACTTTGGTCTCAGTTACTGGGGCTTCTTCTAGGCCTTGTTCCTCTACAAACTGCTTCATATCTAGAAGACGGGGGTCCTTTATCTCCACTTTTTCTTCTTCATCTGATGCAAACATATCGTCATCATCCTCATTCTTGTCATCCTCTTTGTCCTCTTGCTTCTCTTCTGGTGGATTATCTGAGTCAACAGAACCATCTTCCGAGTCTGACTGGTACCCAAGCTCTAGCGACTTCTTGGCCCCAGACTCCTTTTTATTCCCGGGAAGGTCTTCCCGATACGGATCATCTTTCTCCATCAAGTTCTAGAAAATTGCTTCTGTAGACTTATATCTGACGACTAGTGTATAGACTGTTATTATGGACTGGTGCTCTGCGTAGTGTGGGGTCTTCGATGCGCGCAGACCTTGCGTCATCTTCGCTAGAACCCTTCTTTACACCTTCATGGCAGACATCACACTCGATGATGTTCTAGATCTAGAACAGGAGTTTTATGCGTCGGGATTCAAGGATGGTCACGATCAATCTTCTCGCGAGCAGTATTTTGAGGGCAAGATCTATGGTCTACAGACGGGCTTCCAAAGGTTCTTGGTGGTGGGCTACATCAAAGGGCTTATGACAGAATGGCGCCAGTTTGATAACAAGTCTGTTCAATTACATTTGGATCAACTAGATAAGATTTTAGGTGACTTATCGCCCAGCAACGACGATGCGGCCGTGGCCAAATACGAGAAGGCCATTGTGAGTGCTCGCAACAAGGTCCGTCTCATTGCAACACTAACAAAAACGAACGCTAAAATCAAAGACCTAGATACCTTGATCAAGGAGGTCGGAGGGTCTCTCCAGGTATCTGAAAATGTGGACGACATGTGGTGACCTCGAGGCTCTGGCTATGTTATTGGTTCTCAGAGCACTCTGAGTGAGTCTTAGGTATACACCAAGCTGTGGAGAGCTCAAATGTCATTTGGGTATGAATGTAAGGTGTGAATGTAAGGGAAAATATTGGATGTAAACAGGATCGTTTTTCAGGGGATCACCTTAGAATGTAAAGTCAAACGGTAGCGGCTTGTCTGGAGCATCTAAATGATAGCTGAGAATTCCCCCAAGAGGGCAGTCGTTCACACCAATGATGAGGTTTTCATCCCGGCCATTTCCAGTGGGCCCAAGATTCAACCCAATACATTTGCCAATAAAGTCTATCGACTGCACTCTTGGTGTTAGGCTTTCTGACAGCTTTTTCAAGTCATTGACGGGAACAATTCCCACATGGTCTAAGCTTTCGGCCCACACGATATGTTCTCCATAATGGCCGAACTTGCAATTTCGAACCGGGCCTCCTAGGACCCCGCCATCTATGTCAAAAGCATGAGATCCAAGAGCACTATTCCATACAAACACGCTTTCGTTTGATCTCCTTCGGTCCCACAACCTCACAGTTCCATCTTGGTTTCCCGAAACCAAGAGATTTTCGTCAGCAGGCGACCAGTCACAGCTGAACCCGTAATCCTTATGGCCACTGAATCTTGCAGAGGTGGTGAAATGGCTGTCTTTGAGGCATCTCCGATCAAGAATAAAATTATCCGTAGAGTCTGCAGCGATGAAGTATTCGTTGGGGTTGTGGGGGTTCACGCTGAGACAGTTAATAGCAAAAGGTAGATGCACCGATCTTCTTTGCATGGACTTCTCGATGTCTAGTTGTCGTAGTTCGAAGTCGTTCGAAGCTACCAAGACCGTTGAATCGTTCTTCTCAATGGTAATGTGATTGGTGATACCGTCCGTGGATTTGGATATCAGGAACTCGCCAAGAAATGTGGGATGGAGGGCGTCTTCTATGGAATGCAAGATCATGCCTCCCTCGAATGTCCCTGTAGCTAGCAATTTGTCAGAGCAAGCCAACGAGGAAACCCTACTGTTTGCGTTTCGCTGTAGTTGGCTGGAGTCTAGGATGCAATCGAGCTTCTTGGAGTTGGTACACGTTGTTTCATCCGGCATCATTCGTATGATCTTGAAGAACGTATGGTAGTCTGCCGGGTCAATCTCAATCATATCTGGCACCACGGACTGCAAGTTGTCATCGTGGCTATACGCGGAAGGGTAGAATATACCATTGGCCTGGTTGTCGCCACAAACCACCAACGAGCGGAGCTGGAAGTGGGTGATGTGGTTTTTTAGTCTGCCGTAGAAATTCTTCCGGGTGAAAAAGTCTGTTTTGACTTCGTATGATAAGATACTCAAATCCTGGGGGTGGTTAGTATATGTATGGACTAGTAAAAGTTGGATCAACATACTTTTAGAGCCTCAGCTCGAGAATTCGGTACATTGGTGAACCAAGAGCCACTGCCGATTCTTAACCTTTCTTGGTAGAACTTGCGGCGGATGCTGGGGCCCCATGGCACACCCTGGACATTGGCCGACACGTCTGGTTGGGGATTGGAGAACTTCAATGTGGACTCCCGTTCCTTGATATAGTTCAAAATGTTCAAAATGTCTGTGTTGGTCAAACTGGACTTATCGTCATAGAGTAGGTTGTGGAGGAATGATAACGTCTCGGACTGCTTTAGTTCGTATGCATGGGGCAAGTCCGAAGGCCCATCCGACGCCTGGAGAAGCCCAGAGAAGTCTGAGTGTGCCAGCTGCGTGGATTCCTCGGCCACCTGCTCCCGAGACAACTGGACCGCCATTTTAAAGGTGTAACGATCGTCCCGTGTATATGGATATTCTAGGCTGATGAGATGGGGGAGGTTGGTATGGGGGAATCAGCCAGTCAGGAGAAAGATCTTGGGCTAGTAGAGTGTGCAACGTGACTTGAACCAAAGCTATGTAGTGGAGAAAGGGGTTGCTTTGGAGAAGCGGTGGATAGGGTATGGGAAGTAGGAAGTATCTTGAGCTTTAATTTCGCAGCTGTGTAGCGCATCACGAGCAGTGATAGTGAGGCCAACAGATAACCACTGCCAGACCCCCCAAAAAATTAGAGTAATTTGTGGAGCAACATGTGGTAGTTATATAGGTGTTTATTTTTGTATTGTTTATTTCTTTTAGAATTCATTCACTTCAATGTGAATGGTTTACAAGTGTCTGGTCATAGTCTCTAGTACGAGTCAAATGTCGAGGTCCCTCGTGGTCTCATAGTCAGTCTCAAGAAGTAGTCAAACAGTACTCTCAATCCAATTTGGAACACCAGTCTTAAGATGGTTTCAAAAAGTCAATCCTCAAACCACTTCCAAACTCACATAACTCTAGAGAAACTTCTTCTTCTCTAACAAAGCCATGTTATAATCCCAGGTGGAGTCTATATTCCGCTGGTCACGTGCCACCGCCGATGGCTGGGTCTTTACTCCGCCTGTCACAAAGTACGACCCGCTATCAGACAGGGATAAAGATGGATCGAGAGCAGCTCTAAGCGTGGCCAAGCAACCTTCCTCGCAAGAAACTCCAGCCACCGTCCCGATCACATTCTTGAACACCTTTGCAATAGGGCCAAGGTACGGCACACTGGTCCAGTAGTTGTACAACTCGGTGCCTGTTATAACACCCGGATGCACAGAAAACGCAAGAATCTCTGGGTGTTCTTGTGCAAGCTTGGAAGTGATTTCAATGGACCCTCTTTTGGCATTGGCATACCGCATCCATGAGTAGAAGATGTTGGGCTTTCTGTTGATGGTATCGCTTGGTTCATAGTACAGCCGACAGAGAGTATGACCCAAAGACGTCAAGTTGACAACTCGGGGAACACCATCTGCCTTTGAGTTGTCCAAGCTGTCGAGCAACTTCATGGTGAAGAGGAACGGTGCTACCAAGTTGACCTGGTACTGGATCTCATAACCATCCTTAGTTATTTCATGGGGAACCGCCATGACGCCTGCATTGTTGATCAAGATATTCAACTTTGTCTCCTGGGTCTTGAATGCCTCTGCACATTGCACCACGGATTGTAGGTCACAACAGTCGAATTGGAGCGACCTAATGTCTCCCAAAGGACGCTGTGCCTTTTGCTGCTCAGTATACTTGCCTAGACGTGACTCTGCCTCCTTTTTTATATCATCAATAGCTTTTGCCACCTTGTCCTTGTTTCTACCTGCAAGGTAGACACGGTAGCCATGGAGATAGAGGTGGAGCACGGTGTACCAGCCAATGCCTGAATTGCCTCCGGTCACAATGGCAGTCCGCAAATCCACACTTGGGTCAAAATATGCTCCCTCGGATGGGTCGTAAAACTTGGACATGAAGATTGGTCGATTGGATGAGTAGTAGGTATTCTCGGATGAATGCTTATCATGAGATATCAAGAGTGTTCCTGCATGTAGTCGTGGCCTTGCAGATCCATCGACCTGATCAAAGACTGTTACAACCCATTGATGGAAAGTGATTGCTTGTATTTTGGAACTATTTATGCGTTAAGTAGTGATATACTGTCTAAAATGCAGTCAAATGACAAGACTTTAAGTGTCAATCATTTAAGCATCAAGCTTAGTATCTTTTTGAGAATCAAGAGCTGAGGTCAAGTCGTCTAAAATGTCCTTTGTTTCTCTGGGATTGGCTATCCACACTGTGCATGCGCTTAGCCTAGCCTTGTAGTCGTTTGCACCCACTGAGGCAAACTGGTCGCCAATATGAAGGCTGGAGCTCTTGGGGATCCGCGTGCAGTCTCCATGCTCTTGTCTATACAAGTAGTATTGTAGAGCCTCCACACCCAAAGACTTATCTCCAACGTCAACCCACACATCAGCGCCTCCATTGAAGGCACACACGCGGATATCGGATTCGGCTGCCGACATGGCGTGCACGGATGCAGGGTGACAATCCGAGTTCATATCGAGACAGAAGCTCTTGCGGACATGGGAATTGGCCAAGAACTCATTGAGCTTTTGCAGCACCGACAATACCATCTCCTCCAAGGTCTCGCGTTGGATTTTATAGTCATTGACGGGAATGATCCCCAAGGACCGCTCCTTGCGGATGATTTTGGTCATGTTGTCGTTATCCAAGCGCATGCGCTTTTGTAAGTGGATGATATGGTCGTGGGCAATATCCATGACCTGGGTAACTCTCGTTTGGCTCCATTGCTTCATCAAAGGCAAATACCAGTCCTCACCATTGATGAACTTCAAGTGGCCAGACGCACTGTCGAAGCGGAAAAGGTAGTTGGACTCTCCACCCATGACCAAGAAGTTATTCTTCTGCAAGTCCAGAAGCTTGCTTGTGGTCTGGAGCGTTGATATAAGCCCTTTCAACCGTCCCTCGTACGACTCAGCCCCCTGTTGTCCCGGGTACCCTGCTGCAGTCACTACTGCCACGTATACATTGTGGCCAAGCAAGTTGACCAAATGGTCGACCAAAGGAGAGTCTTCCTCGAGCGATTTTCCATCCTCATACAACGTTACGTCTCCATCGAATGTGATCAATCGAAGCCGAGTATCGGGCCCGGCCAGACCCGCGAGGGCCAAAACCTGCGCCGTGTTCAAGATTATACGGATGTCATTGAACGAAGGACTCACCAATGTTCTTCTGGAAATCAGTCTTTTCTGATCCTCGATCAAAAACGCTTGTTTCAACGGAAGTCGGGTAAAAAACCGCCCCACACTAGGCACCAATTGCCGAAGACGGGTGCTGGCCATTTCCAGACCCGAGTGCCGAGAATCCAAATCAATAGTATTATCGATCAATTTCTCCACATCATCAAATACTTCGAGATAGCGGGTCTGGAGCGTTTTTTCGATGCGTTTCTCGAACGTCTCGATTAGAGCCTCGTTGGGGGAATCGTCCACTGTCAAGTACGACTCGTATGCGTCTATGTTTCCATGGAGAACAAAGGGCACAGCCAAGAGGCCCTTGATCCACTCAATGAGCTCGTCTCTTTTGTGGCTCTTAAGAGCATACTCCACTCTATATCTGGAGGTCATTTTCAGGGGTTAAATAAAGGATAGTACAATTGAAGAGGTGTATGGTAGGTGATGGGGTGAAGCGATCTTGACCTTATTCGCACTGGAAACGTGTATACACTCTGTACAGTCTCTATCGGGTTGCAGCAATAGACGTAATATTTCGCAGATCTATTAATACATATGTTAGTTTAGTTTAGTTATACAACTGGCCACACACTTAAGCGTACAAGCCTTGGTCTTGTCTTCTCTTGTCACGCTCCTCGGTGATAGACAACTTGATACCCTTACCCTTTGGCAAGGAGATGTATGGCTTACCTTGCTCGGTACCAATGACAAACACGTTAGATTGTCTGGTGACGAAGGTGTTGTCCAAAGCATCCTTGATGTGGACCAAGTCGAAGCCTCCCTCGTGCTTCTCTCTGTGGACAATCACACCGGCACGTCCCATGTTCTTACCACCGGTGACCATGACCAACTTTCCGGTCTCGAATTTGATGAAGTCGGTGATCTTACCAGTAGCCAAGTCGATCTTGACGGTGTCGTTGGCTCTGATCAATGGGTCGGGGAATCTGATGGTTCTACCGTCGTGGGTAACGGCGTATGGAATACCTCTCTTACCCAAGGCAACCTTCTTGACTTTACCCAACTTGTAGCTGGCCTCCTCGGAGGTGATTCTGTGGACGGTGAATCTACCCTTGACGTCGTACACCAATCTGAAGTTCTCGTTGGTGGCCTCCAAGGTGATGACATCCATGAAACCAGCTGGGTAAGTGGAGTCGGTTCTGACCTTACCGTCGACCTTGACGTGCTCTTGCATCAAGATAGCCTTGACTTCTCTACCGTTCAAAGCGTACTTCAATCTGTTTCTCAAGAAAACGATCAAAGGCAAGCACTCTCTCAACTTGTGAGGACCAGCAGATGGTCTTGGAGCGTAGGTGCCGGACAATTTGTCCAACATCCAGTGGGATGGGGCTGCCAATCTCTTAAGATGCTTCTTTCTGGAGGGGTTAGTATATGTTGGGGGCTACGAAGTCGACTCTAATTGGGCAGATGTGCGTTGAATGAATGCAAAATGGAATGCACGCCTCTCCAGTGTTTCAAACTTGTGTGAAAAAATATCGCCGGAGAAATTCACCATGAGCCTCATGACACAGTACGTGACTGTTTTCAACAAAATTTGTTTCCAGATAAGTTGCGGACAATCACATGGACATAGGGGTATTCCATTTCCATCACTCAACATACATCACACCCAATTATCAAGACAAGGCTCCCATCCGCGCCAATCCGAAGATATGGCTGGAGACTGGCTGACATCCCCGAGGGGAAAGCAGTATTATCAGTGGGTTCACTTCGAAGCGAAGTGACCACTATTAGTTGCCTTAACGAGTCTGTCTTCTTTTCAGAAAGCAGATTAGACATACGGGCCTCTTGCCATTTTGATAACTAGTTAAGTGTAAAGAAAAAAGTGTACCGAGAAAATTTTTCACCACTTATATAGTGCGCGCTGTGCGCGCTCCTGCACGCACGCTCTCGTCACGTGGCATCGTTCTAGGGCTTCTCACCGCTACAGCTAGTTATTCTTGACATAAGCATTCAATAATAAATCGCTACATAAATGGTATCGTAGTGCCTGCACTAAGATCGACTTGAGCCACTTAGGCCTTACTCTGCGTATAACAGTTGCGAAATGCAGCTGTTCTTGAAAGTCTTTGGCATGGACAATACGCACGAACATTGCATCAAGAGGTGCAGGTACACCGTTTCAGTATTCCTTTCCAGTAATCCAGCTTAAACTGCACATGCTTAGAAGACTGTGCTCTTTGGGTCCTCGTAGTTGTTCGTATTGAGAGCAGACCCGCCCTTCCCACTGGGCATGTTCGTCTCCATATCATTCAGATCGTGGTTTTTCGCATTCTCAAGCGCAAGCCTTTCCAGCCTGGACTTGGTGGTGACCTTTTCCACTTCGGCTCCGGTCATGACCTTGATCCAATCCACCTTCAAGCTGAAAGGGCCATACTGCTTGTCCAAAAGACCAATTCCAACGGTCTTCACCTCTGACTTGTTGAGCTCACTTCCGTCCTGGATTACTCCCCAATTGGTCATGACAAAGTCATTTAAAGGAATCACCACGGTCTCCCATTCTCCTGGGTGGTGCAAGAACAATCTGTGTTGGAACAAGTCACTGATAAGCGGTGTGTTGGCCTGTATATTCACCAAGTACTTGCGGCGGTCGCCCTTGACTCTGAGCACCAACAGGCTGTACTCAGACCAATCCCAGTAGGAGTTGCCCGAAAACCAAGACTCTTTCTGGTCCTTAGTTCTAAACATAGCGTACCCGGATCTGGTAATTTCGGGGCGACCCTTAGGAAGATCCAAGTTCAAGTTGCCATAGAAATGGCCAGTCTTTGAGTCGGGGTCAATGACGAAATTGGCCTCGGAAAACCCATCCATCTCCTTGTCACTACGGACCATTATTCTGGATAACGATTCTTCGGGGTGTTTCTGGAAATTGACCACTGTCAGAAGAGTCGTCGTTGGCTGAGCGGATTTGGAAAAGATCCGGCTCAAAGTCGAGTTCAATCCAAGTGTTCTTAAAGACATTTTTTGGGATGGGAAGAAAAGTAGCAGGGCGTTGGTGCGCAGCGTTATGGGAAGATCCTTAAGTAGTGCGCTCGCTTAAACTTGCGTAGGCAGGGCAAGTCCGAATAGTCCTTGAGCTTAGCAACGACGACAAGACGATTTGCAGTGTACAGTCGCACTCAATTAGCCAAGTGTTAAATCGATTCACAGCTGAAGTAAACGATTCTGGGATTGTATCAATAACAAAAAAATTACCTTTTGTGATCGATTGATTAAATGTTTGAGGTTGTCAAGTAATTGAATATTTGGTTGTTAAAAAAAAATCAATGGATAGGTGTTTGTGTAATGGTATGTGGCTCGTAATGACTTGCCTGTATTCAATTACTTACTCAAGACTGGTGTAGTATGCTGGTGTAGTATGTTGGTGTAGTGTGTTGGTGTAGTTGATTCGTGGTTGCACGGCAGTTTTATTTGTATTTGAAATGTAATGTGTTTGTTTTGTTTTGTTTTTATTTTTGTTTTTGTTTTTGTTTTTGTTTTTGTTTTTGTTTTTGTATTTGAATATCTAGTTAGTTGTGGGTTGCTGAATTAAGAAAAAGAGAAGACGGACTTTTAGGGGGGAACCCCTTTATTTATATTGCACGGAGGAGGTGAGACACTCTGGGTGCCTAGATCTAAGTGAGGCATGCGGCCAGTAGACATGAGGAAAGTCTAGGGGCAGCAGACTGGGTTCGCACGCTCTGCAGTGTGGGTTAAAGAGGAGTCCTATCAGGTGCAGTCTACAGGCACGCCAAAGGTGCCCGGAGTTGCTCCACACTCTCACGCATGCATTTGGCTCCCCACAGCTGGGGCCTATCTGTAGACTTACTCTTTTCGTGTGGGTTCCACGGACTTCCATACTGGAAATTTGGGGTTTTTTTCCAAGGACTGGATTGCAAGATTTGGGTCAGCATTCCTTAATGCGAGTTCCACAGTTGCATGTATTTGATGGTAGCACTCGTTCTATGGAAGTACAGGTTAGGAATGTTGGAGTCAAATTTCATGTTGTGTTCATGTTTCATGATATGCTTTTTTTATGTAAGATTTGTTTCATTTGTGTTTAATATGGTTCGGTTCATGTTTAATGGCACGCTTCCTGCACTGTTCTGTTCGGGCCCGGACTCCGAGAAGTAGGGTGATTCTTCGATTTCGCACAAGCTTCCCCACAATGTAAAGTGGCGCTTCTTATTAGTGCGTTATCAGTACCTTAGCCTTCAGGACATTTTCCAATCCCGCATGATCTTTTTACATTCCAATGCAAGTCTATGAACTGTGACTTTATTTCTATACATAGGCCTTTTCTATACATAGACCTTTTCTATATATGGCTTTCTTTGAAGCTCATCTGATTAGTGAATCGAATCACACTCACTAATCAAAGTGCCCAGAGATAAGACCACAGACTCACAAGATAAGTCTCAGACTCACAAGATAAGACTCAGACTACCTCCACACAGCATCCACATCACTTAATGGGCCAGTACCCTGGGAACAAAAAGTGCATCTTTTCTAATAATTCCTTCTTGACCCCATGAGTGCTGGTACTCACGGAGAACTTCATGGAGCCGTCTAAATCAGAGCCAAGACCCAGCGAGCCCTCAGCAATCTCCTTCGACACCACCTCCACTAGTTTGGCAGCCACCTTGCATGCATTGGCCGAGTTGGCCTTCAAGTTGCCCACAATTGTCTCCACGGTCACAGGCTCCTCGGATTCGTTCCACGAGTCGTAGTCCGTAGACATACAGATCATTTGGTACGAGATCTCAGCCTCACGAGCCAACTTGGCCTCAGGCAACACCGACATGTTGATGACCGATCCGCCCCAAGTTCTGTAAAGCTTAGACTCGGCACGTGTGCTGAACTGAGGGCCCTCCATACAGATGATGGTCAAGTCCTCGCCATTGTTGGTGAGGTCCTTGGTATGCAACGTGGGTTGCTTGTTGTGCTCGGCACCATCTAAAAAGCCGGAAGAGGGAATGGTTTCCGCAATAAGCTTGTTGAGCTTCAAGTCAAAAGGCTCGCCAAAAGTGGCATGTGCAACAAAGCCGTGTTCGAAGAATGTCGAAGGTCTGATACCTTTGGTACGGTCAATGATCTGAGTAGGAAGCACAAAGTCACGAGGCTTGATCTCGGGTTGCAAAGATCCCACGGCGGAGAAGGAGATAATGGCCTTGACCCCAAGTTTCTTCAATGCGGCAATGTTGGCTCTCAGAGGCACATCCGAAGGCAAGAGGTCGTGGTGCACGCCGTGTCTAGCCAAGAAAGCGATTGCATGGCCGGCTTCAGTGACCGAAACCGTGATTGGACTGGAAGGGAACCCCCAGGGCGTGGAGATGGTGAGTTTGGCCACTGGCTTGAGGTTGGGCAAGTCGTAAAGACCCGTGCCTCCAATGACGGCAAGCGCAATTGGCTTATCGTACGAGTGAGGCAAGTTGTGCGAGGTGGTTTCTTCTCTGTGCAAAGACATTTTGGGGACGAGTTTGAATCGGCGGTGGTGGTGGGTGGAGAGGAAGCGTCTGAAGACGTTAGTCAACATCACTGGCAAAGTGCGTTCCTGTACGCAGTCGCGGGTCCTGGGTAAGGTATTATCAAAGCGCACGTTTCTGAGATCCACACTTCCACGGTGCCATCGCGACCTTCTTCGCACCTGGCCTACATTCCCCGGTCCATCGCACCTACCAGATGATATGGATATTCTTCTCTTCCATTTATACAATCCTCTTGGTTATATAAAAATTTATGTTGATATTTATATTTATATTTACACTTTCGTATATTTATATTTTTGTATATTTATATATATCTATACGTATATATATGTATATTCTTTTTGATTGGTTGATTTTGACTTAACTCCTAGAATTCCATATGGCCCAAGTTTGTATTGACCATCATTCACTAGACTGACACTACTTGACCAGTAAGACTAGACAACTAAAAGTGCTTATTTAGTAAAAAGATAAAGAAAGAAGAAACTGAAGTAATACAAACTGACTAAAATATCCGTTATACCCAGGGCTCGTAATGCTCAAACACTAAAAAAAAAGGGGGGGTATTTATGGTGGTAATTTGAAGTACTAGTAGTGAGTATAATCATTTGATGTGAATGTTCTCCCCAAGTATTCTCTTGCTGAGTGTTCTCTCACAAAGTGTTCTCACTTTTTACCTCAGTTCACCCAAATAATACTAAACTATGAACATGTAGAAACACACCAAAATTAAAGAAGCCCATAGAAAATTCCAGCAATCCGGGAAACCATATTAAACAGCAGAAAAGAACACGTCACATATAAGTATTTCCCCTTTTAAGTATTTTATCAGGCGTGTCGTCTTCATTCAACCCGGCCTCGCACGTGACTCGCCTATCCCGGAAAAAGAAAATCGTGTACGCTCCGTCGCCTAATCTAGATAACCTCGTTGCCACTTCTTTCATACTCCTTCCATACACAACACCCCCATCATGCTTTCAGCACTCCGCATCCGTCTGACCGGATCCTACGCTTTATCCAGTTCTGCTTCGCTAGCGGTTTCCCGTGCGGCCGTCAGATTCCTGTCCAAGAAATCAGGCGATTCACACCCTTTGGCTTCCACCAAAGTGGAGGAGACCAAGGAGAAAAGCATAGCCCCACTTGAAAGTGCAAAGACGGCATCCGCCCAAGAATCTACTCCAAAGTACTTGTCTTTTGACCAACTCCCCAAGCCTTCCAAGGAAATACAAGATATCTCGTTGGAGCAGTTTAATGCTCTGATGAGGATGGAGGAGTTCGAGGCTGCGCCGCTCCAGGTAAACGAAGACCTTATGAGTGACTTTAGACATGACTTCAAACTCTCCTCCAAGCACCTTATCCCCAAGAACCAGAAGTCGCTCGATAAGCTCAAACTTAGTGGCAGCTACACCCCCAACCTCACATTACTCGGCATATACCAGGACACAGACTCCATGGCCAGCGGCTTGCATGACCACCCACTCAAGGAGTCTATTACCGGCATGTGTGTGCTCAACCCATTGCTCCATGAAATTAAGAACAAGTCCCTTTGGGAGATCTTCCCTGAGGATAAGGCGTTCGGAGCACCGCCTTTTGGAGACAAGTTCCACTTCAACTCCTTCAAAGACTGGGAAGCATCTAAGAAAGATAAGCTCAAGGAGTTCGAGTCCAAGAAGTTGGCGGAGGAGAAAGAGTTCCAGAAGTTCTGCAAAAGCTTGAAGAAGTCCAAGTCTTTTGTGAGAAAAACCCCCACTGCATCTCGATCAAAAACAGTCCAGGCCGCATCTGGAAAGTCAGAAGTGGTCGAAACCAGCGGCAGGAAGAAGCTTGATCGCTCATTGATCAAACAATACCGCAAGTTCAAGAAATACCAGCACCTGAAAGGACTTTCGAACAATAAAGAGAATAAGTAATATGCAGGTACAACGGAGAATAAATAAGCAAGGTGTTTGGCAAAAGAATTCAGCTAAAGGAGAAGTTAAGTTAAAGAGAAGTTTAGGTTACAACGAATAAGTAGTAAGGTTGTAATAGTTCAACTGTTCGATAGCAAGCTGTAATAGCGAATGTGTATATAGAATCAAAGAAAGTCCACACAACACCCCAAGTAAATGTCTCAGCTACTCAATGATCTTCAACTCCACCTCGCCGTAGCCAAACTTGTGTTTGTTGTGCTCATACAAGCGTTTCAACTCTTCCACATAGAGTCCATGGTAGTGGTCGAGTAGTTCCTGGGGAATCTGCTTCTTTGTTGTTGCCGCCTGCAGCTTTTTGGTCAAACTCAACAAGTTAGTGAGCGAAGACAGCCGTCTTTCCCTCTTGACAGGAACATCGACAGCGTCCACTAAAAGATTGGCTGGCACGTGTATAGGCTTGCCCGTCACAATGTTGATCGGGGTTCGGAACGGTAAGAACCCAAAATCATAGATAAAAACCCCTCTGGCACTGAAGAATGGTAGAGTGAAGTGAAAGTTCTTCTTCATCCACTGCTGAAACGAGTGGCCCCAAGACCCAGGCCTAGGCGTAGTGAGATTATAGATGTCAGCTTCGCCAAATGCAAAAACAGGCACCAACGACACATTGCCAAGCTCGATGGCTAATTTGACAAAACCTTTGCGCTTATTCAAAACCAATCGGATCTGTTTTTTATCAGTATGTCCAATATCAGCATTAGCCTCGGGGTTCTCCTTCTCATATCCGATCCCCACACGATGATCACTGCCCACCACATCATTCAAGAGCGATTCCTGAGCACCACCAACCACAATACACACGGAGTTATCACCGTTGCTGATTAAAGACTTGATGTTTTTGGCACTGGCACTGGTCAAGCCCAAACTCAATAAATAGTCCCTGAAGAATGGAAGAGAGAACTGCTCACTCAAGGTAAGGGGAAAGATAAAGCCAAGACCCGGGAAAAGTCGCTTATCGTTGGAGATCTTGTGGAAGAGACCACTTAAGAATTTGAAGGGAGGCTCAAAAGGTTCGTTTCTCAAAATGTTGGTGCCAAAGAGTCCCATGACACCCATGGAAATAACCCCATGTGGATGATAGCCGAAGATGTAACGAGGCCCCGAGGTCACTTTCTTATATTTGAACTTCTTCTTATCGTTTTCGCCATCGCTGAGGTGCGGAGGAGGATCCACCTCGTTGAGTCTTTTCCGGAGCCCAACGAGCTTGAAGAGCTTGTCTATACGCGTCCGAGACGTCTCAGATACCAAGTCTTCCTCGTCATCGGAAGTGGAACAGTCCTCGTACTTCTGGGTGGTGAAAGTAGGCTGCAAATTGCACGTTTTGTGCACACGAATGGGGAAGTATTCCACAAACCATTCCCAAAGAAGGAGGTTTCTCATCCAGTCTTTGATACGGTACATGGACTTGCCATTGGTGGGAGTGTGCAAGTCGAAGCCGTAGAACCAGATGAAGTAAGGAATGATGATGGTGACCCAGGCCACTGATCCAAGGTAGAGAACGAAAAGAAACAAGCAGAAGAAAAATGGAATCGACACTGTATGCCATGCAACACTGAAAGTCTGCAAGCGACGGTCGAGAGTAGTGTCCAAAGGAGCCACATTGAGCAAGCTGGACTTTCTCCGCATGGGTCTCCGTTTCTCCTTTGGGGCTTTCTCCAGTGTCAGGTCCAACGAGTGGAGGGACGTGGCCGACGATGCCGAGCTCACAGTGTAATTGGAAGCAACATCACTATTCCGATCCAGTAGATCAGGCCGTCTCAATCTAGAAGGCAAAGACTCGTGGTGGGAAGAAAAACTAGTGGACATGGTGTGCAAATGATAGCGGCAGAAGGTGATTGGATGGTGGGGTGCCAAGGGCAAAAGAGCGGCCAAGGGCAAAAGAGCGGCCAAGAAGAGAGATCAGCCAAGGCAGCAATATCTTGCAATTAGCAAAGAGCGGAATCAGCCAGGTTGAAAAGGCAGGGACAGCAGCACAAGTAGAGTGAACAAGGGACCAGTACTAAGAACAATCTCTCCTGGCAGGAGAAGCGCAGGGAGGGGAAGAGGACTTGTAGAGCACTACAACCAAGAGCCGCAACCGAGCCGCAGCTGTCAAGGGCCCCAGTCAAGATGAAGCTTCTAAATCGAGTAAGAGGGCCTGCAGACGGCGGCGAGCCCGTGCAGGAGCCCATGATCTGTTAGCTCGGGCTGCAGCGACATCCATGCACTGAGTTTCAGCTGCGGGGCGTAGGAGGGGCAATAAAACACGGATTTTTTTTGGTGAGCATGGAGGGATGATTGGATGTTTCAGCCAAAAATGACAAATGAGT
Source organism: Metschnikowia continentalis (assembly GCA_002370835.1). Lineage (NCBI taxonomy): Eukaryota > Fungi > Ascomycota > Pichiomycetes > Serinales > Metschnikowiaceae > Metschnikowia > Metschnikowia continentalis. Next base: position 18,153 of record NLAO01002384.1, on the reverse strand, counting down.
GGATGTCTTGTTCTGCACCTTCATGTATTTTTATCAATCATGGGCAAGTATATGCGCGCGGCTAAATGTATAAGCGTGCTTTTCAAGATCCACGTAAAACCAATTATTCGCTCGAAGTTGCCTGGGGAAAAAAGAATAGTTTCACGGTTATAAAGCCAGATCTAACCGGCTTACTAATTATAGACAAGGTGAAACTGGCCACCCCATGCAGGTTGGCCGACCAGTAGTCGTAGTCGCTACGACCATTCTTGACCACGGCCTTTGCACCTTTGCACCTATGCACTGGGATCAATAGCAGGTTCGCAGTTTAATCAACAATAGGCCCTATAATCAACAATAGTAGCAATTTATCCACATGCGTTGAAGATGTAAGATATGTCAGCATTAATAATCAATAAACAATTTACACATCACTAAGTAAGATGTTTTAGCCACTACTTACTTTTTTTCAGTATAAAGATTTAGTTGGAGATATCATATGATTTATGATGGTCGGTAGTGAGTGGTTAATATGGTTAGTAGTTTAGTGGTGAGTGGAGGTGAATAGTGAGAAAGTGGTCAGATTGTCTCTGGCAGTCGAGCTACGGCTGAAGAGGCCGAGTCACGTGAGCGCGTTAGTCTTCGCTAGGCAGGCACATTCTCACTCATTCTCACCCATTCTCACCCATTCATAGTCACCCTCTCATTCACATTACTACATACCAATTCCGTTTCTCATAACTCAAGCATGTACAAAGATAATGTGCTAGATCCCAATTCTCAGAAAACTCATTATTCTATACAATTCCCCGAACGGAAACGCAAGGCTCATTCACCGCTGGCCAATGCATCGAATGACTCCAGTACACCTAGGTCCAAGGCCAAGAGGCACCAGCTGAAGCTGGTTTCTGCCACCGAGAGCCCCCCAGACCAGCACCTTCCCTTTAAGAGTTTATCCAGTGAAACCCATGAACATGTGGCCCATCGCTACCACCTCTATGAGAAGGTATGGGGCTACCAGAAACAGGCCACTGAGACCATCTTGAATTCTGCCAATAAAGAGCTCTTTGCAGATATGTTACATTTCATCAAGGACCCTACTTCCGACAAACTCGATACCGCCTTCATAGGCTTGGGGTCCAACATCACCAATAACCTTCGGATTCTAGATGAGTTCACTGCGTCTGTTGCTGAAGACCCCAACGCTTCATATATTCGCATAGTCAGACTCAACTCCAAAGTATGTTTAAATATCAAAAATACCATCAAGGAGGTTGTCAAGCAAGTGGTTGAAGATGCTACCCGTGTTGAACACGTAGCACAAAACGAGGATCTAATTGATGGTTTTGATCAAGATTCGGATGACGAAAACACTGATCCCGTCAACAATGCCAAGAAAAACGACCTCAACGATGACGATAGTGATCTTGACGAGATCATAGAGGCAGATGAGGATCAGCAGCAAGGCGAAGTCGATGGAGGCAGAATTGCCTATGACTTTGAGATCATCCAGGAGTGGGTCGAGTCCTTCAACAGGCGCACTAAGCAAAGTGACCTCTTGCGGATAATCGTCGTTTTGGACGATAGTGATGGATTCAGCAATGAAACAGTCAACCAAATCATTCAGCTTTTTAGTGTCCAGCGAGCCAGAAGTCCCATAAAAATGATCATGGGCTTGAGTACCAGAAACGTCAGCGACTGGATCAGTTCCAATATCACAAGCAAACTCAGGACATTGATCCATGGAGTGAAGTTGGAGGTCAAAGAGAATAAGGATATTGGGTTCCAGGTGATCAATGCCATCCTCTTGCAAAACGAGATCACCTCGAGAAACCCACTTTTACTAGATGCTCAACTCTCGCTGATTATCTTGAGCAGGTTTGAAAACTCCAACAATTCCATCGACAGCTTAATCACGGAGTTGAAGTTGGCTTATATGATCTATTTCTACCAGCTGCCACTTGCATCGTTGATCGACCCAGATTTCGAGCCGCAACTGTTTCATTTCGACGGCTTGAGAAAGCTCCCGTCGTTCAAGACTCATGTGGAGTCACTAGTGCATAAGTTCGAAGAAAAGAGCCGGCTTTTAAAAAGTGACTCCAGTACTTCGGATACTGAGTTGAAACTGCTCAAGGAAGAGATTGTCAATTTGCTTCAGGATAACAAGACATTGTATGAGCTTTTCGGCGATGCTAGAGCTCACTTCGAGAGATTCCAGAACTCGGTAATGAATGCTGTCAACATTATCTACTGGCTCAGCAAAGGAACAAAGGAGAAGTTCCAGATCTACAAGCTCATAACCAACAACCAGTTGGTCAATTCAGCATTTCTCAGTGACTTGCTCAAAAATATCAAGCTATACAAAGAGAGTGATATAGCGCAGTTCGAAGAGTTTGTTTTAGGGAACACCATTAAAACGCACGTGGGAGGCTACGCTGACGATGACATTATTAAGTTTGCCGAAAAGATCCGGAGCCGAGACGGTGACTTAGTGGAAAACATTACGCAATACCTCCACACGAACCGGAACGTGAATATGAAAATCAGCGATAATCTTTTCAACGAGGTGCTTACGATAAATGGTGGGATCAGCGAGTTAGATGAGTTGAAGCCCAAAGTGTCGGTCGAGGAGAACTACGAGAACCTCATGATCAACTTGATCCGACCAAACACAAGAGAGATCCTAGAGGTGGGCTTGGATGAGCCGCAGAAGTACTTGCGGAATAAGGTTCTCTTGGACACTATCGACTCAGAAACAGACAACGAGTCACGCAGTTCCCGTCTTGCAGGACCCTCTCTCTGCAAACTCTACCAGATATATAAAGATGCCCCGGTGAATATCAACCTCTGGGACTTCTATACTGCATTTAAACAATCGTTGTCCAAGCAGGAAATTGTTCGGGAGATCATGGTGTCGTTAAAGAGCTCTCATTTGGACCAAAAGGTGCAGGAGATGTTTTCAGAGGGCGATATTTCGCAGGAAAATTGGGATCGCATGATCTACGCATGGTTTATTCAAGGATGTTATGAGTTGAAGTCCATGGGTTTCTTGAAGGATAAAACCAATGGTGACTATGTGGAAAAGTTGGTGTGGAAAAACCTATAAACATTTCTTGATTGAGTTATAATCTACCATACCTAGTCAGGCTAATTTCACTGATTAAGTATTCTACTGATTGAAAGGATATGATGAGTTCTTGTTGCTCGTCTAGCACCTTTACAAGATATTTTGGTGTTCCTTCACCATTTGGTGCTACTTGATTGACCAGATCATACAGTATTGTCAATACCACACCTAACTACACCAACATATACCTTCATTAGAGCAGTTGCTATAATTCCCATAGGTTCAAGTGATCAAGTATAATGTATTTGGTGATTGAAATGGGTATATTGACAATAATCAGAGTCAATCTATTGATGGATAAGTCCATAACAGTAGGCCTCACTCTTCTATATCTTCTTCAAAATCACATCTTGAAATTAACCACCTTTCAATCACCAATCACCAATACCCTAGCACCAATACTAATACCACTATAGTACCACTAATATCTATGCTAATAGAAAGCTACTAGGTCACATCTTTCTCACTTGAGCCCACGGTACTGATACTAATAACATAAGTATGATAACTAGCTCTTAGAAATGTGTCATTCTTGAGAACCAGTTCTTGTTACCTAGGTGTCTAGGTATTAAGTACGCTCTAGTAACTTAGTAATTTATCCATTTTCTGTATTCGGCTTTGTGGTTTGTGGAAATATTGACTTGATATTAATCTAGACTCCCGATGTTAATGGTAGGTAGTAGATAGTATATAGTAGAGAGTATATAGTAGATGGTACATAGTAGATGGTAGGTATTAGATGGTATGTAGTGGAGCCACATTATATATTCTGACGTACCAATATAATTATTAGGATGCATGCTCGAAAGGAGTGTAAGATCCACCATATGTAGTGCTCTACCTATTGAGGTAGCTTTAGCCTAGGCCATCAAATCCTAATAATAACCGAACCATAACTCCGTATCCTCAACCAGCATTGTACGATGTACCAGGAGGGAATGTGATAAACCCGAGGTACCAGGATGGAATGTGGAAAGTTTCCCCCCTTTTCACCTAGCAAAAACCCATTGACTAGGCGACGCCGTTGTCAAATACTTAAATAACTCAGATTCCTTCTTCTGAGGAATCATCAACAAAAAAACATACTGAACAGAGTACCTGACGTAACAACAAGAATCTAACAAGGATTATGTATTTATCTCAAAACTAGAGTCACTAACTCTGTAAGTCACACGCTACACTGCTCAAGATAATATTAGAGCCATGAGCATGCTTGAAATCTATTGAAACCTACTCCTACTTTAGACTAGAGTCGGTCATAGGCTTATATAAAGTCAATGTTTACTTTCTAAGATCGGCGCTGCTTAATCAGGCTCATGTACAGGGGCATTTGTATTAGTCTAAAAAAACACTACTTACTATAGAAATACACTACTTTACTTCACTAATCTACCCCAGTACTGCTTCAGTACTCTAGTGCTCTGCTCCAGTACACTAGTGCTCTGCTTTACTACTCGACTATTCTGAGTGAGTGAGTGAGTATGAATGAATATTCTTGGTACACTAAAACGTAGACTCCATTTAATTAATCATCCAATATGCATAGACACTCAAAATAGGGTATCATCATATTAAGGTTTGTAACAGTCTTCGAATGACCATAATGATTCTCAAGGCCCTAGCCCAACCACTCTAACTTAACAGGTTCAAACAGTCAGGTTCAAATACTGAGTCCAATTAGAAATTTTTGACATATTATATTATCTTTTTGGACATACTTTTATAAGAATAAAATTAGCCACTCACTAATCTACAGTCTCCAGTCTCCAGTCTCCAGTCTCCAGTCTCTAGTCTGCATTAGTTATAGTAGTGTATGAGAACTCGATGGCTGTATAAATATTTCCATGTAACGTCAACCTTAGTAAATAACAAATTATATAGTTACTGATAATATACTGTAGTACTCAGTTAGCACATCTAGAATATGAAATAAAGATGGTCATTCACTACCTCTTCCGTACATAGAGCGACTGCGGAATCGCTGCGCACCAAGTCATGCGCCTACATCAACCTGTCCATACCTTCATTCACCTCCCATTCTACAAGAAACCAAAGACCAAAGATCAAAGACCACAGATGAATCATTTATATGACACTCACCTTGTTCGGACCCAAGACTCCAGCTACAACTTAACTCTTCAATTGCCTGTATTCTGATAATGTATTTCAACGTAAACCAACCATACCCTCAATATATAAGTCTGCTTTATTGTCTCACTACACCATCACCATTCACTACCGAGACCCCCGAGGCTTCACTCAGAAGGTAAGCAGCAGCATTCTCACGGTAATCGGCGTCGGCCAGTGGCTCCAGCGAATCTGAGTTCATGAACCGATTGTACGAGTTGAAGATCCGATTAGCCATGGCTTCTTTGGCCACGTAGCTATGGCCCATATACGCAGAGACGCAGAGCAAGAGTATTAGCACGGTGGCTACGCCTAGCATGATATTACGTTGAGAACGCATAAACTTATTGGCCAAAATCTGGGAATTCACCATACTTGCAGTGGAAAAAGATGTGGAAAGTTGTGTATTTTTTTTATTGTCTACGCCCTGGGCCTGCTGTATGCAAGCGCATTACGGTTAAATCGAAGGCCCGGGTGTGCCATGCCAATATGCCCAAGCCTATCGCGCAATCGGCCTGCAGACTGAGCCCTCCTCCACCCACACCTTATTCAACCTCACTTTATCATTCCCCCAAATCTCCATACATTCTTCTCCCCTTCATCTACTCCTAAACGTTTCCTATCCTAAACATTTTCTATCCTAAACGTTTCCTATCCTAAACGTTTCCAATTGGACACCCATCGGTAATGACGCAGTACTTTAGTGACCACCCCAACCATCCTGCAAACCTCATCTGTGAATTGTGTAGGCTCTTCTATGATAACAATTGGGTCACTGGCACAGGCGGAGGGATCTCCATTCGAGATGTGGACGGCGAAAACCCCAACATCGTGTATATAGCACCGTCGGGAATCCAGAAGGAGCGGCTCAACCCCAGAGAGATGTTTGTTGCTGAGCTTCCTGGCAAGATTCTCCGCACTCCAAACGAAGATAACGACAAGCAGCCATTGTCGAAGGATTTGGCTGCTTCGTTCAAGTATAAGCCGCTGGCCTGCACGCCGCTTTTCTTGAGCTGTTACAACTTGCGTGATGCTGGTGCGTGTATTCATACCCACTCTCAGAATGCAGTCATAGCCACTTTGATCTGGGAGGATAAGGTGGAGTTCTCCATGAGCCACATTGAGCAGATCAAGGCACTCCCTAAACTTCAGCTTGATAAAGAGTCGGAGAAGGTCTCCAAGGTCGGAAGTATGGAGTACTTCGATACCATGGTATTACCAATCATTGAGAACACTCCCCATGAGGAAGACTTGACCGACTCGCTCCAGGAGGCCATCAAAAAGTACCCAGGCACGACTGCCGTGTTGGTGCGTCGCCATGGTATTTATGTGTGGGGTGAAAACGTCTGGAAGGCCAAAGTGTATAACGAGGCCATTGACTACTTACTTGAATTAGCCATCAAGATGCATCAGCACGGCATTCCATTGGTGAAGACCCAATGATGCAAGATAGAGCAAGGAAGGAGGATTAGATAAATTAAATAGATAGATAGATGATGATAGAACCAGATCAGATGGAATCATATACAGTTTGATAGTGTATACAGTTATATAGTATACTTTACACTTTTTCTTATATATTATTATTTACTGGTGAGTCTGGAAGACCTCTATAACATGGCGAGAGCAACCAGCACTAAATACCGATGAATATCTCGAATTTTAAAAGACTCAAAAGCAATTGAGACTTAAAAGCATGGCCTTTAATTGATGCTCTCTTTTGCTCTCATAGAGGATTCTTGGTATCCTTCAAGTAGTCTCCCTTGATGCTCATCCAATCAACGTCCTCCATCTCGTCCACTTCGCCTACACACACCACGGAACCGCCTCGAAGTAGGTACACACCCAACAGTAGCATCTGGTTTTCCTCGTCCGGGTAAATAATTCGCTCGATGGTCTCAGAGAGAATGATGTTTGTGGAAAAGTCAAAGCTGCTCAAGGTGCCTTCGAATAGACGAGCGTCACATGTTACAACACGGACTTTCTCTGCTGGTTAGTATACGAACAGTCAATATGAAACAAGACGTGAAACAAGGCATGGAACAAGGCACATACTTCCCAAATACTCTTTTAGAGCGGACATTGGTGGCTACGGTTGTATGTTTCTCAAGGATCGCTTACTAGGGGGTGCACACCCGTACATCCCCGCTTTAGATCAGCCAATTTTACTAAACAATAAGCTAGGGTCCAATTAGCGGCCAAATGCTTTGTGTCGAATATAGGCTTCTATACATTACGATTTGGTCTGAAACTGGATCTAGACAATTGCTGGTGTACGGATGTCAGGCTGAGCTTATGGTGTCCGTAAAAGGGAGGCGCGAGCGAGAAAAAGAGAGGCAAGCTTTTGAACGTGATCCCATCACGCGATGAAAGGTCACGTGCAGACCCCTCGGCCGAGCAGAGACGCCGTTCCATGCGTCATACCGCCCGGCGTCTGGTGCGATGACTCAGAGATTCGAGGCCCATTTCCTGCAGAAAGCACTCTCGTGAGGCGCATCGCAGCGTAGTCATATCTTTCGAGGCATCACCTTCTCTATGCGACTTATTGCAGCGCCGAATGCGGCTAACAACACATGACTTGGGTGTGATAACTTTTCTTATTTCAACAAGCATCTTTTTTTTTTTGTCCATCCCCTTTTTCCGACAATCTTCTTTTTTCGTTAGACATCTTTCCCGGTTGACTTTCTTTTTCAATCCTTTTCCAATACACCTTCTTAGATTACATACCCCCTCTTGCATACTTTTTAGCAACCAATGATGTCCGCCAAAGAGTCGGAATCCAGCTCTAAGGCTTATGAGCACAGTTCCCAACATACACAAGACCCAAACTCCCAGACAGCATGGCAGAGTTTCAAAAACTCGTTCAAGCCCGCCGAACAGGTGGTGTTAAATTTAGATGATTTGGACACGGTGGAGAGAGCCAACTTACGGGCAGCCAACTCGCAACTCTCCAAGAAATTAAAAAATCGTCATTTGCAAATGATAGCTATCGGAGGATCCATAGGAACCGGTCTTTTCGTCGGGTCCGGCTCCGCATTGGCCACCGGTGGTCCCGCAGGTATTGTCATTGCTTGGGCCTTAACCGCGTCTTTTGTCTTCACCACAATGCAGGGCCTTGGAGAGCTCAGCACCACATTCCCCATCAGTGGAGGCTTCAACATTTATGCCACCCGATTTCTTGAGCCTGCATTTGGGTTTGCTATTGGATGGAACTATTTCTTACAATTTTTTGTTCTTCTCCCGCTTGAGCTTGTGGCCGCGTCCATCTCCATTAAGTATTGGAACACCACGCTCAACCCAGATATATTTGTGGGGGTGTTTTGGGTGACGGTGTTCTTCATCACCATGATGGGGGTGAAATGGTACGGAGAAGCCGAGTTTGTGTTTTGCTTGATTAAGGTCATCACTGTGATTGGATTCACCATTTTGGGTGTGGTTCTCATCTGTGGAGGAGGCCCAAGTGGAGAGTTCATTGGAGGCAAGTACTGGCGCGAGCCCGGCCCATTTGCAAATGGGTTCAAGGGTGTGGCGTCTGTTTTCATCACGGCTGCTTTTTCGTTTGGAGGAACTGAAATGATCGGTTTGGGTGCTGCAGAATCCGAAAACCCAGCTAAGGCTCTTCCCAAAGCCATCAAACAGGTGTTTCTCCGTATCACTGTGTTCTACTTGGGCACCATCACTGTGATTTCGTGCCTTGTGCCATGGAACGACGAGCACTTGCTTAATGGTGCTTCATCTGTGGACGCCACTGCGTCTCCTTTTGTGCTTGCCATCGTCAATGGTGGTGTCAAGGGCTTGCCTAGTGTAATCAATGCGGTGATTCTCATTGCCGTGTTGTCTGTGGGTAATGCGTCAGTTTACGCATGTTCTCGCTCGCTTAACTCTCTCGCGGAACAGGGCATGGCTCCAAAATGGACTGGTTACGTCGACAGATCTGGCCGTCCTCTTTTCGCCATCATCATAACCAACACCTTCGGGTTGTTTGCATTTATCGCCGCTTCCGATAAGCAGAAGGATGCGTTCAACTGGCTCCTTGCCCTTTCGGGACTTTCGTCAATCTTCACTTGGATGTCAATTAACCTCGCACATATCCGGTTCAGAATGGCCATGAAGGCCCAAGGCAGATCCTTAGACGACTTGATTTTCTGTGCATTCTCGGGCGTCATTGGCTCGTGGTACGGGTTTGTCATGAACTTCTTGGTCCTTGTGGCCACGTTCTGGCTTGCCGTCTTCCCCATTGGAGCTGAGCCCAGTGCATCTGCTTTCTTCCAAAGTTATTTGGGTCTTCCCACCGTGCTCATATGCTGGGTGGGCTACAAGATATACTCCAAGAACTGGAGAATTTTGATTCCTGTCAATGAAATAGATCTCGATTCCGGAAGACTCATTCCTGACATGGACTTGATCCACCAGGTGAACGCAGAGATGGAGGCCGAACTTGCAGGCAAGCCATGGTGGAAGAGGGCTTTGGCTTGGATATTTTAATGACATCATCGCTTAGCATTATACTTTGCATACTTTGAACTTATAGAAGTTACTAATACATTATCGATACGAGCGAGCCTGTAGATAATTCTTACCCTAAAGTAACTACCACTACCATACAATACACACCCAAACTACTATACAATCTCTGACAATTGAACCAATTCTATTACAGTTACCCCAGTAGTGAAAAAACTAACACCCTACTAAATGGTGACTCCATGGGTAAATAAGAAGTACACTTGAGGAGCTACACTATATACCTAACCAGCTACTGAGTACCTTGTCAATACCATTCAATGGGACACGTGAATCTAATAAATCAGAGCTCATAAATTTAAGGATATACCTTGTTAGAGCCCCCCTAGGTAGTGTACTTACCCATGACGTAATTAAGTCTTCGCTGTCGGTAACTCCGAACCTGTAGCCATAGGTTTGGCTGCGAAATCTCGCTGATAAATTTCACTACTTCTTTCACCAATAAGTCTCTGGCCAGTTAAAGATTAGACCAGCTCTTGGTTTAATTTTATGAACCATTTGTGCTTTCAAAAAGGGGTCAATTATCAGGTACTAGAGTCACAAGTTCCTTAAAAGACTAAATTACATAAATACTGCATATAGACCCGACTAGACTTAACTAAACTAAACTAAATTAAACTAACTACACCACTCTATAGGAACTATTTGATTATATCTAACTATGGATATTAATTTAACAAGTAGTTCCAGCTAATGATTTTAGTTTTTGGGGGTTGTACATTACCCTTACGGATATTGAGCTCATGTAATTCGATCCTAGGACTACTACAAGCTGGGGAAGAGAAGTCTATCTGTATTAATCGTCACCATACCAACGTAACCGTATATTTATTGAATGCATATAACAGTACGACTGTAGTATCATAGAAATGTATCAGTGTGATTGTGTAATACTGGAAAAGTATAATGGTAGTAGTACAGTGTAGGATAGTACTACAGATAGTAAAACTCATAGTACCTTTTGTATCAGCAGTCGACGCAGCCATTGTAGTCTTCAATTTCTATGAGACTATTTTCACATTTTCAGTACCTATTCAGTACCTATTCAGTACCTATTCAGTACTTAATTCAAATCCGTATTTATGTACATTACGTTATCAGTACTAGTGTTGTTGTACTTGGTAGTACTTGGATAGTGTATCACTAGTGGAGTGCCAATAGAAAATAGTACTTTAGTATAGAAGTTGTCAGATCCACCATAGGTAGTACCCTACCTATTGACCTATTGAGGTATTTTGAGCCTACACTGTCTAACCCTAATAATGGCCACTTCAAGATGCTGCCGCCCAAAATCGTACGATGTTGGAACGACGTTCATCGCTACTGTTCTCGTGCTAAGTCACATGCCCTCTCCTCTAAAAGTATTTAAGTACCTCAGATACCTTCCTCGGAGGAATAATCGGCGAATGAATATAGTAACCAGAGTACCTGAGGTAAACCGGAGTATAACAGAAGTACAGTGTAGTTGTTATGTTCTTTGATACATTTATGCCTTATTAATACTATGTTCGTTGATGGTTCCTCAGAGAGAGGAACTGGAGCGGCTTATATAACTTTGAAAGAAACGTGTGTTCGAAAATTCCTTCCATCAGAACAAAGGAAGAAATTGTTTTAGAATATTGACACAGCATTTGCAACGGTCATTGTTAGGATCAGACAGTGTAGGCTTCATGATACCTCTATATACAGGGCCCTGCCTCTCGTGGGTCTATAAGTAGTATAATAGTGGAGTATATATATACCATAATCTTGAACTAAATTAGAAACTTAAAATTATTATTACTAGACCTATTGGCCGAATGTATGTTTTTTTCTAGCAGGATCACTTCCAAATAACTTCAGTAGTGCTCTATTCCGCGAGAAATAATTCATAGATAGCTGATTTTGGTGTAGATAATTGATGATGGTGTTGGCTTCATGGTCCCAATATAAATTTCTTAATACGATTTTGCTCTTGAATAGACTTTCACAGTCCGGCTTATGTGGATCAACTCATAATGAGTGACTGGTTATTGTTAGACTCATGGGTTATTTAGTCCACGTGTCCAACGACCAATTTTACCACGTTGGCTTTGATACATCGATTCATTCTCTATATTACTTAACCTATGCTATACTTCTTATTGAGTAGCATACACTGAAATATGTACTGTTTGATATACTAAGAAAATGTCACTATTCCAGAAATTCTTCGGGCATGGAAGACTATAAGAAATTTGAATGAGAAAATGAAATTCGAGTTATACATAAAGAGGGAGTTTAAAGAGGATAGGCTATAGAGGATTACCACTGCTACCACCATTACTACTGTTAACATAGCTACTACTAACAGTACTACTTATGACTATAAAACAATTTGCTATATCGAATCTGTGAATTATGTCATTGGAAAATATAGTGAATGGACCTGAGGAACCAATAATCTACAAGAGTAGTATATTGTGGCCAGAAAGAGACCCGAAATGTGTAACTGAACTCATGATGAATACATCTTATTTATAGAGGTCAATAGTATGATTTCTGGTCTGTACTACTACTTTATTAGTGCTCTATTACTACTCTACTATTGCTCTACTACTACTCTACTGCTGCTCTATTACTACTCTATTAGTGCTCTATTACTACTCTACTACTACATGTTATGATACTACTCGAGTGTACCGTACTCTGTCAATATACTAGTATACCTACCACCACAATCCCCCCTCCGTTGCTACTATCAACTTCCCTCTTTAAAAAACATCTCTTCAATCAACTCCATTGTTTGAAATACTAAAACGTCTTCAAACCCGTAACTATCTTCAGACTCACTAAAATAGGACTTACATACACAGATACTCATATATCGATGGTACCCCATTCTAAGTCCACTCAAATTAATTCGAGTACCATTAAATACAATTCTTTATACTAAATGAATACTTAGTGATATTATTACAATTATTGAGGATTTTAACACAAGGTGTGCCAGACTCTCTTGTAGAAAGGTTTGCTGGCCAAGATAGCCTTTTGTTCGGCAAGCTCTTGTCTCAAGAGATCCAAGTCCAACTCTCTTCTACCGGTGTCGATGTCAATGTCCTTGGCTCTAATGTAGAGTTTCCAGTTCTTCCTCCAGATCTTGTGTCCGATGTAGAAGGCAATGACAATTGGAACAGACAAATACAGCTGGAAGAATGAGGCAGCATCGGGCTTACCTCCAATAGGCCACAAAGCAACCCAGAACTGAGCAATGATAACCAACACGTTCAAGATAACTCCGTACCACGAGCCAATAAGACCAGCTTGAGAAGTAAAAGCAAGCTCACTGGTGTCTCTGCCCTGAACACTGAGGGCACGTCTGAATCTAATGTGACAGAAGCAAATGGATCCCCATGTGAACACGGAAGACAATCCTGACAAGGCCAACAACCAGTTGAACACATCCTCTTGCTTGTTAGAAGCAGAGATGAAACAAAGCAAACCAAAGATCGACTGCAAGATGATACCAAACAATGGTCTACCCTTCTTGTCGATGTAGTTGAAAATCTTTGGTGCTTGACCAGAGGCAGCCAAAGCAGCCAAAGTTCTGGAGGATCCGAACACAGACGAGTTACCCACAGACAACACGGCAATCATGATGACCACGTTCATGACTGATGGTAAACCACTGATACCTGCATTGTTGATAGCAATGACGAAAGGAGAGTATTGGGCCGTACCGGAACCATCCAATCTAGGGCTGTTGTAAGGCACAAGCAAGCCGACCAAGATCAAAGAAATAATGTAGAACAAAGTGATTCTCCAGAACACTTGCTTGATGGCCTTGGGCATGGACTTTCTGGGGTTGGCAGACTCAGCTGCAGCCAATCCCACCAACTCCGTACCGGAAAAGGCAAATGCTGCAGTAACAAACACGGAACAAAGTCCCTTGAAGCCATGGTTAAAGGGTCCTGGGTTCTGGTAGTATCTGCCACCGATGTAGCCTCCCTTGGGGCCACCTCCGCACACCAACACTATACCCAAGATAATGAATCCAATGACTGCAATAACCTTAATAGAGGAGAAGACAAATTCAGCCTCTCCATAACCCTTGACACCGAAGAAATTGATGACAATAATCAAAACATAAAAAATTGCACAGTACGCAGCCGGATTCGTTTTTTCGTCCCAATACTGAACGGTAATAGCAGCAGCAACCAATTCCAAGGGCAAAACAACTAACCATTGCATGGCGTAATTCCAGGCCATGGCAAAACCCCAGGAGGGATCAATAAATCTGGTGTTATAGGTCACAAAAGCACCGGAAACAGGAAACGTAATGGCCAACTCACCAAGAGCATGCACAGTAGAAAAGATCATGGCACCAATCAAAGAGTAAGCAATCAAAACAGAAGCAGGACCTCCGTTTCTCAACACCTTACCCGAACCAATAAATAAACCCGTACCAATGGATCCACCAATGGCAATCATTTGCAAGTGTCTACCTTTTAAAGATCTCGACAATGGCGAATTTGCAGTCACAATAGCAGCCTTCTCCACCTCGGATAAGTTGGGGTCCAAGCCCAAGTCGGCAGTGTCGAACCTTCTAAAACTATCCTTGAATGACTCCCATCTGCCCATAGGGGCTTTTGTTTCCTGGGCATCAAATGCGTCAATGTAAACACCTCCATTTTTCTCGGAGGAGGCCTGCTCCCTCGAGGTCACATAGTTCAATTCCTTCTCTGGCATTTTATGACAGATCCAAGAGTGAAGAAGAAAAAAACAAAAGTCAGTCTAGAGGGATGCGGAACCATTCGACCTTATAAAGGTTTTTTTGCGGCCGTAATGCCTGGGTGCCCAGCAAAAGCTAGCCTCTAGTGGAGCCCTTGATAAGTATGCGGCCGCCTGCATGTGCACCTGATAAGCACATGTCCTGTTATCTTAGGCGCGCCTCGAGAGTAAATCGCCGTGCACCTCCACACCCTGTGCACTCCAGGGAATGTGGACTTGATCGACCCCGCTAAACGGATAAGGTGTGGTTCTGATAGACCACCGGCATACGCCTAGAATTTTAGCATGGGAATGTATCACGTATAACCAAAAGTGCGGGGCCTGTGCCCATTTCTTTTTTTTTCGCCTTTCCTTCGGACTTCAGCTCTGCATTGCACAATGTCTTGGTTCCCTTTGTTAGTTCCCTTTGTTTATGGCTGCAGGCCCTGGAGGCACTGGAGACTGCGATAGCGTCCACAGTGGACGATGCGCATTGAGACGTGACACCTGCAAGTGTGCGCTGAGCGGGTTGCACAGCTTATCAGCTTATCGCCTCGGTCTGTTTACACAGGCTTTTTTTCTCAACCAATACCCAATGCGGCAGCTCTAGTATGGAAGCCTTCAAAAAAAAAGCAACCAATTCCTGTAAGGTCAAGCATCAATGACGCAAGCCTATTTAATGCGGTTGAAATGTCCAAAATGCCGTGTTGCTCGCCGCTAATCGATGGACAATGCCTTGGACTAGCCTTTTGCACTTGCCTTATTGAGTAGGCCTTGTTCTCTTGCAGCTTTAGGGAGCACTAAAACTTAGATTGAATTTTAGATTGAGTTTTAGATTTACCTCCAGCTTTAGATTGCATCGATTTGTTCTTTCCATTGTTCCATGTTTTTTACTACCTTCACTTCTTAATACCTACCCATTGTCAGCCTGACTTAATCCCACTAGACATCTATCCTTCTGCCTGTGTAGGCCAACGGCCATTAACGGCGTTCGGCCATGAAGAGGAGAGATTAACACTCGAGAAATGGCCTGATCTATACAGGCGTGATACAGGCG
Organism: Metschnikowia continentalis; assembly: GCA_002370835.1. Taxonomy (NCBI): domain Eukaryota; kingdom Fungi; phylum Ascomycota; class Pichiomycetes; order Serinales; family Metschnikowiaceae; genus Metschnikowia; species Metschnikowia continentalis. The sequence continues at coordinate 2,611 of NLAO01002384.1, read as the reverse complement.
TGATACAAGCGTGATACAGGCATAATACAGGCTTGTCTGACATGGCACGGTGTCTGACCCAGATCTGATAGTTGTCGGACTTTATCGGATACCGGACTTTATCGGGTTCTGTTATCAGAGTTTGAGGTACAAGCAATAATGCGCTAAGACAGTGTGTGGATCTGGTCTTGCAGTATCGGTACATAAACACCGATACTCATTTTCCTTCACTTCCAGTTAATTACTTACTATTCCCATTCTGCTCCTAAACTACTGTTGTACCTAGCAATGCTTTACTTCCCTATAAGTAATCAGTTTACTCCATATAATACCACACTGTCCAGGATGGGATATACTATGTTCCCTTCCAATCAAGCACCCATTCTTTAGGCTCGGATACAGATTCTATTTTGGACAAACTTTGTTTTCTTGGATACCTATTAGATTTAATACACATGGAAGTCTTGGATATTACACCATGGAGAATCTGTCGCTGTTTATACAGTACCTACCACTACTCTTCAAATCTCTTTGATTACAACCTTTTCATGTTTTCAAGAACATTTACAATAATATATGATGCATTATATGGCGAGACCGGCAATCTACTTTTTCTCCTTCTTTTCCTTCTTTTCCTTCTTCTCTTTCTTTTCCTTCTTTTCTTTCTTTTCCTTCTTTTCTTTCTTCTCCTTCTTTTCCTTTTTGTCCTTCTTCTCCTTCTTGTCTTTCTTTTCCTTCTTCAGTTTCTTGGACTCCTTTTCTTCATCGTCATCGTCTCTCTTTCTCTTCTTTGGAGCCTCCTCTTCCACATCGGATTCATCGTCAGAGTCCTCGTCAGCTGCAAGCGAAGATGTGGCATCAGCATCGGCATTGTAAGCTCTGGCTTCGGTGATCTCTATCTTCTTGGCTTCTCTAACAACCTTGGAGGTGGTTCTCAAGTCTCTGCCTTCCAAAGCACTCAATCTGGATTCGACCTTGGCTCTGACCTCCATACCGAAGTCACCAGAGTCGTCTCTCTCTTCAGCCAACGAGTCGTATCTCAATGCAACTGCAGCCTTGGCAGCAAGAACACGAGCAATCTTACCCTTGTTCTTACCAGAGGCCTGGCCCACCAAAGAGGCGTGGTATAACAAACCGTATTTGGGTGTATCGTGCTTGGTCTTCAAGGCTCTGAACAAAGCCTTCTCGGCACCCAAGATTTGGATGGTGGAAGCTGGGGCTTTGGCCAACGAAGTCAAGGATCCTGCATGAGCAATCAATCTGGCGCCCACCAACTCACCAACCAATGACGTCAAGTTAGGTGCAATGGCCTTCATACGCGAGCTCAAGTAGTTGGACAATTGCTCTCTGTAGGCAGCAAAGTCCACAATCTGCTCGGCCAAAGATTTGATATTGTCCAAATCACTTTCGGTGATCTCAGTACCCATGGAAACCTCAGCAGCGTTCTTGACCTGCTCCTCCATTTCCTCTGGTAATATCTCCGACAAGTCAGTGTCAGCAGCCTTGGATCTGACACCCATGGTCAAGATGATTCTGGCGTAGGCCACGGAGTCTACTATAAGCTTGGCCAACTCAGGGAAGTGCCAGCCGTACCACTCCTTACATCTCATGGCGTATGTATTGAGTTCTTTGTCCAAGTCGTCCAACAAAGCAATGGCCTGCACAATCATGGTGTCGACCTTGTCGGCACTGAACTTCAACTTATGTCTTCCGATGGAGTGGGCCAAACCAAGCGACATCTGCTTCAATACAGAGTCGTCCAAACCTGGTAAGAGTTCGGGCAAAAATTCACGGATGGCTCTGTGCAAGTCCAAGGAGGCAGCATCGGAAACCACGGAGTAGTTCAAGCCCAATTTGTTGATGGCATTACCCAATTTGGCCTCGGAAACAATCAACGTGGCCTTCTTTTCAAGCTTCACGTCCTCCAAGAGCTTTTTCAAGTTCTCGGAAACCTTTCCCTCAATCACGGAGTTGGCTTCAGCCAAGGCACTGGCGGCGGATTGGAACTTCTCGAACCGGTGGATCTTGAACTGCTCGGCCACCTTGTCGGCGGAGTTCAAGTCCTCGATCAAAGAGGATGACTTGTAGATTTTTTTGTCTGCAGCCTTCAAGAGGGCGTAACCTGCGGCGGTTTCTGTCAACACGTAAGCCATTGTAGTTGAGGATTTGAAGACTGGGGTTGCTTGGCTCTGCGAGAAATTTTTGGAACGATGAGGTGAGGAAAAAATCAATCAAAGTGTGCATATACGCCCGGTGCACGGGTCTGCACCAATGCCGCTCTCTACTCTGACTGCCTAGCGACTGAGACTGAAACTGAGACTGAGACTGGGACTGAAAATGAGACTGACTTGAGGTTATGAGGTTATAGGGTGCAAATTTTTTTTTTTTCAAAGTGTAATTTCAACACCACTTTTATTTCGTCCCTCTTAAATTGTTTTTAGTGAACTCCCCTTTATCACCCCAGTGTAGGCCCATGAAGGTTTAGGTATTGTGGCCTTTCCACCCATCTTAAGAGTAGTACAGAAAAGTGTATAGAAAGTATATCTAGTATAGAATTCTAATCCAGTAGTCTAGTAGTACGGTAATATACTATAGAGGTCTAGTATAGATAGTATAGAGATCAAGTAGTAGC
>NLAO01002382.1:0-37889 GCA_002370835.1 Metschnikowia continentalis | reverse complement strand
GTCCATATGCAGGGTGTCCAAGATCACGTTTTCCTGCAGAGGGTACCACGGGCTATTATCTGCCTGTATATGAATTGCATTCATGACACGAAAGTTGTTTTTTTTGCTTTACCTGATAATATTTTACTTAGTTTCTTGGCCTACTGAATTATTTCGATTTATATGCAGAATCTGTCTTATTAAACTTACTAAACACTTATTAAATGGTATATTGTATCAATTCATTACACTGTCATACATGTGTGAATAGCAGAAGTTCATTTAAGCACATTGAATTGAATATACAGGTCACGTGACTTGACCGATGCATACTAGATGTGTATAGTTCCATAGTATTTATGAGCCCAAGCATTCTTACAATTGCATCTAGAGATAATCAGAACCAATCAACAGTGTAGATTACCCAAACGTCATGAAACAATACCTCACATTCGTATTTTGCTTCTTACCTCAAGTGCTAATCTACTAATCCACTCTCACTACACTTATACCACAACAGCTACACCAGACAATCATCTGCTAGAAACTGCTCTATAATTTTTACTCTTGAAATTAGCTGCTTCACGTTCTCTTTAATATTGCTTTCGGTTCATGATGAGCTACTCTCACTACTCACTACTCACTACTCACTACACATTACACATTACTCTCTGCTCTCTGCTCTTGCTGTATACCTTGAATGGAATAATATCAGTCTCAATAACTAATGTGACCAATAATCACTACTATTAAAATCATTATTATTAAAATCACGAACAATCATTTAAATATCTAATATTACTGAAGTGATCCACTTGGTGTACGGATGTGCCTCGCACTGGTTTAGTGCATTAACGATCTCTTTCGTCTAAACCCATATGTTTCTTGCCCATCTCTTGGCACTATTGCCGCTCCTAGTATGGGTGCAGGCCAAAACACATGAGTTCCATTTCAACGTGTCGCTCATAACAGCCAACCCAGACGGCGAGCACGAGAGATCCGTGATTGGTATCAATGGCCAATGGCCAAACCCCATCATCCGGGTCGCCAAGCACGATCGAGTGATCATCCACCTCCAAAACAACATGCCAGATAGAAACACGTCGCTACATTTCCACGGGCTCTTTATGAATAATACGAATTCAATGGATGGGCCTGAGCACGTGACCCAGTGTCCCATTCCACCGGGCCATTCTTTCGTCTATGACTTCACCGTGGAGCAGACCGGTACTTACTGGTACCACTCGCACCTGGGGGCCCAATATAGTGATGGGCTCCGGGGAATGTTTATAATAGAGGAGCAGTCCAAAAAGGACTACCCTTTCGACTTCGATGTGGAGGTGCCTTTATCGGTATCGGACTACTACCATTTGGAGTCATCCGAGATTATGAAATCCTTCAAGTCTAGGTATAACCCCACGGGGGCAGAGCCCATTCCTCAAAACTCCTTGTTTAACGAGTCCCGGGGCGTTACGTGGTCCGTGCTTCCTGATACCACCTATTACCTCCGAATCGTCAACACGGGCATGTTTGTGAGTCAGTACTTGTACATCGAGGACCATGAGTTTACCATTGTGGAAATCGATGGAGTATACGTGGAGCCAGTCACGGTGGATTCGCTTTACATATCCGTGGCCCAGAGGTACGGAGTCTTGCTTAAATCCAAGAAGTCTCCAGCCCACAACACCTTCCGGTTCGTCAACGTGTTGGACGAGCCCATGTTGGACTCTTTGCCTGAAGACTTGAAGATCATCTCCACAAATTACATGTCATACTCGCAGTCAGACGAACTTCCATCTCGTCTTCCCAATGGACCAAACAAGTTTGACAAGTTGGTTGAAACCCTCAAGCCTATCGATGACTTTAATTTAAGTCCAGTAGAAAAGCCTTATTTGTATGATGATGCAGACTACCAGGTGGTGCTCAACTTCACAATGAATAACTTGGGCAATGGTGTCAACTATGCATTTTTCAACAACATCACTTACACGGCACCCAAAGTGCCCACCCTCTACACTGTGTTGTCCAGTGGGGAGTTTGCTGACATACCAGCAATCTATGGCTCTAACACCAACACTTTTGTGTTACAAAAAGATGAGGTGGTGGAGATTGTGCTCAACAATATGGACCCTGGTTTGCACCCTTTCCATTTGCATGGACACATTTTCCAGCTCATTTCTCGTTCTGAAGGTACAGATGACGAAGAAGAACCTCAGATCTATAACGCGCTGAACCCAGAACACACCAAGTTCCCAAAGCATCCAATGATGAGAGATACGGTTATGGTGAATGCAAATGGATTCATCGTTCTCCGGTTCAAGGCTGATAACCCCGGAGTATGGTTTTTCCACTGTCACGTGGACTGGCACTTGGAGCAAGGTTTGGCCGTGACTTTTGTTGAAGCCCCATTTGAGATTCAGGAAAACCAAAAAGCCATTGACAAGTCCCATTTCGCTGCTTGCCATGACCTCAGCATTCCTGTCCGGGGAAACGCCGCAGGACACTACGGAGACTCTAGAACCGAGTGGCTCAATTTAGAGGGAGAAAACGTCCAGTTCAAACCCTTACCTCCAGGTTTCACCAGCAAAGGTTACACGGCACTCTTTGTGTGTGCATTAGCAGCGGTGTTCGGAGTGTACTCCATCTACCAATACGGCATAGAAGACATCAACACTGATGAGGCGGACAGCGTGGTGGCCAAGTTATACCAGATTCTCAAGGAGCATGATACTCCTGAGCGCAACGCCATGCTTTTGAATAACGAGCCCAACCACAGTATATAGAAAGGACTAAACAAGTCTATTAGAGTCTATTTAGAATATATTATCCACAGTATGGTGTTGTATGCAGTCCTAGCCTTATCGCGAGAATACTCCACACTCAAAAACCCTCAGCACTCGTCAACACCACCCCCCACTAGACAGAGCCAACAATAACTCCATATACGCCTCGATGTCACAACTCTTTGAATGGGCATTTGGCAAGAAGCTCACGCCGCAAGAGCGGCTCCGAAAAAACCAAAGGGCCCTTGAGAAAACACAACGTGAGTTGACCCGGGAAACAGCCAAATTACAACAGCAGGAAAAGAAGCTCATGCTGGACATCAAGAAGTCGGCCAAGCTGGGCCAGATTGCCAGTGCCAAGATCCAGGCCAAAGACTTGATCCGCACGAAGAACTACATTGTCAAGTTCAACTCCATGAAGGCTCAATTACAGGCCATTCTGTTGAGGATCCAATCGGTGAGGAGCAACCAGCAAATGGCTACGTCCATGCGAGATGCCACACGCTTGTTGCTGGGAATGAACAAGCTGATGAATCTCCCCCAGCTTTCACGAATTGCACAGGAATTCTCCAAGGAAAACGACCTCATGGACCAGAAACAGGAGTTTATGGACGATGCTATTGATGACGCCATGGAGATGGATGAGGATGGCTTGGGCGAAGATGAGGCTGCAGACGAAATCTTGACCAAGGTCTTGGATGAGATTGGTGTTGACTTGAATACCAGCTTAAAGGATACGCCTAACCTGATAAATGTGGAGCAAGAGCAGAATAATAGGGTGGCCCAGGCCGTAGGTAATGACGAGGACGACTTGCAGGCCCGTTTGGACAGCTTGAAGAAGTGATTAATTATTCATGATGGTACTTTTAGTGCCACATATAAGTACTTCCACATCTAGTACTATTAGATCCGTCAATTACATAGTACAGTTCTCTAACTACCGCTTTGTACTATATCAAAGAACAAATAATGGATGAAGATGATTATGGTTTTGGATAAAGGCTTTATCTTATCACTGTGGTAGTGTACTACCCATTGAGGATCTAAATTTCAGTGGTGAAGTTATATACCAGAGCTAGTTTGAAATGAAGATATTGAGACAGAAAAATGGGCTCTTTAAATTCAGCAGCTATAATAAATTTCAATGTAAGATAAGGTGGATCAGACTATATACATTATAAATACACTAGTTGATGGAAATCCATGAACATAGAGTTTCTAGATGTACTTCTTCTCGGCCAAGTAATCGATGATGACCTTGGCGGACTCCTCGATGCTCTGGTTGTCATAGTTCTTCAAGTGAATTTCCGGCTTCTCAGGTGCTTCGTAAGGTGCAGAGATTCCCGTGAACTCCTTGATGATTCCCTCACGGGCCTTCTTATATAAACCTTTGGGGTCCCTCTTCTCTGCCACTTCCACAGGAACATCCACATAGACTTCCACAAAAGGCAAGTTGTCCTTCTCGTGCAATTCTCTGGCCGTTCTTCTGTCCTGGATGTATGGACTGATGAACGAGGTCAAGGTCACACAGCACGAGTCAGTAAAGAGCTTGGCTACCTCGGAAATTCTTCTAATGTTCTCATTACGGTCAGCCTCGGAGAATCCCAAGTCCTTGTTCAAGCCAAATCTGACATTGTCTCCGTCCAATCTGTAGGCGTTGAGACCCCTCTGCAACAAAGCTTGCTCAATGGCACAGGCAATGGTGGACTTACCACTGGCAGACAAACCAGTCAACCACACAGTGACACCTCTTTGTTTTCTAAAAGCAGCCCTTTCGTCGTGCGTCAAGTTCTCGTGCCAGGTGATGTTGGTAGCCATGACGGTTTAGGAGTATACTAGTATTCAGATGCTCATTCCAATGGCTACCTCTGGATTGCAAAAAGTCTATAGAACAATCGCACGTGACCGCCGCGCAGCGCACTGCATCATTCCTCACGCCGATAAGCTCCAATTCAGTACAGCACTAGAGATCCTTACTAGACGACATACATAGTATAATAAATAAAGTAACTTATAGTGTTTTAAAGCGTTGTTTCTTACATGCAATAAATTGGTTCTTTAATTTTATTATTTCACTATTTTGTGCGTGACTCGTAGTACTTGTTGTTTGCGTTCCAGCATAGTTTATCTCACTTTTAGTTAATCTGCGAGAATATGCAAATCAGTATAAACTCCAGAAACGTCTTGAAAATCAGAAAAGCAAAAAAACAGAAAAAAGGACTTCGAGATGGATTAAGCAAGATTTTTTGTACTAGCTGTTATTATTAAAGCATTTACTAGAAGGTGCATGCCATACTAATCTGGTATCACTTCACTACCACCAGTCACTCACTACATTGGCTACCTATACATTATACCTACTGTACATATGAATCTGACACATAATTAATTTTGATGTGAAGACCTTTTGACTCTACTAGCAATGATACACTTGGTTTTCTGAGAGCTGGAGTGGTGCCATGAAAGTTTGGGTGGTTCCGGGGTACGCGTGGGCCGGAAGAGGGCAGTTCCGGGGCTTATATCCAGTTCCGACCTATTGACTTAGGTCATTTCATCCTCCCGCCAAAAAAAAGAATTTGCCTTATTTTGGAAACTAATAGGCTAATTATACTTTGAAGGTGACTACACCAGGAGGAGAGCTCTCGATCTGCTGTGTGGACCGTCTGGGCCAAGTGCCTTAAATGAGTCACGTGACTCTTCTTTGACTCTTTTCAATTCCGAGGGTCCTCTATTTCTACGACCCTAACCAGTACTCTATTTGACAAGAATATAGAACTTTTTGTGATTTTACAGGTCTAAGAATTAATTGAGATTTTAGTTTAAGTTCTTGGGTCAAATAGTGTACAAGACCGAGGCTCATAACCCATGTCTAATTAATGACAAATAATAAAGTTTTCCTAAAATTAAAAAAAAAAACACGTCATATACTTTTACGTGATGTAAATTGTCAAATACCAAATATAATTCTAATCGTAAAAGTTTAGAACAAATTATATGATGATGGGCAATGTCTCAGAGCCATGGTCGACCGCATCAATACATGTACATCGCAGTCACTTTGACTTCGCGACTTGCAATTTCCACCAACTTCATGTCTCTTCACACCACCGAACTCGACGGCATCTTGCCCCTTGTAGCCAGGGGAAAGGTCAGAGATATCTATGAGATTGACGCCAAGACGCTTCTTTTCGTGGCCACAGACCGTATTTCCGCCTACGACGTGATCATGTCCAATGGTATTCCTGCTAAGGGCAAGATCCTTACTCAATTGTCCGAGTTCTGGTTCGACTTCTTGTCTTCGGAGGTGCCTAACCACTTGTACTTGCCTGCAGGAAGCCCCGATCTCTTCAAGCACTTGCCTGCCAAGTTGTCTGAACCCAAGTACAGAGAACAGTTGGAGGGCCGGTCTTTGATTGTCAAGAAGATGAAGTTGATCCCACTAGAGGTCATTGTGAGGGGCTACATCACCGGTTCGGCTTGGAAGGAGTACAAGACCTCCAAGACTGTGCATGGGTTGCCTATCGATGCTGAATTAAAGGAGTCCCAAGAGTTCCCTACGCCCATCTTTACCCCATCCACCAAAGCTGAGCAGGGAGAACACGACGAGAACATTAGCCCGGAGCAGGCCGAGCAGATTGTGGGCAAGGACTTGTGTGACAAGTTGGCTAAGCTTGCCGTGGACTTGTACTCCAAGGCCAAGGAGTTTGCCAAGAGCAAGGGCATCATCATTGCTGACACCAAATTCGAGTTTGGTTTGGATGAAAGCGATAACATCGTGTTAGTGGATGAGGTTTTGACGCCGGACTCGTCCAGATTCTGGAATGCGTCCACCTATGATGTTGGCAAGGGCCAGGACTCCTACGATAAGCAGTTCTTGAGAGACTGGCTCACCTCGAACAACTTGAACGGTAAGGGTGGCGTTGCTATGGATGAGCTGATTGCCATCAGAACCAAGGAGAAGTATGTGGAGGCTTTCGAGGCCCTTACGGCCAAGAAGTGGACTGAGTAAGACCAGAACGTAACTATATTATTAGGACTATATGAATAAATCACTACGACTCGAATCGGCGGTTTTGCCTCATGTACTGCTCCTCGAATTCGGGGGTGTTTCTTTTCTGTAGATGAAGTCTCTCGAATTCGTCGGTGATTCTTTTTTTGACGTTTAGATTGGGCCTGGTGGGTGACGTCAGACACGTTTCGATATCTGGCTCAGTATTTCGGGACCTCAAGGGCGTCCGTCTCTGAGGCAGGCCCAATACTTTCAGATTGGAGGAATATTGCTGCGATTGATGTGATTGATGTGATGGTGGATATGATGGCTGGTGTGATTGGTATGAAGGCTGATGGGACCCATTATGCAGGTAGTTGGGAATGTTGATGCCGAGATGTGGAGTCTGGGCCAGGAAGATGGGACGCTCGTCCAGTAATTCCCGTGGTCCTTTGGGCTTGGTTGTGGGTTGGGCCCTCTGCTTTCTTTCCATAGATGAAGAAGATGAATTGGACTTTTTGCGCACGAGGCCTTCTATCTCCAGAGGGCTTTTCTTGGCCGCTAGGATCTCAGAAAGACGGGCCTGGACGCCTTGCTCCACCACATGCTTGAATTCTCGTTGGTAGTAGAGGCGCAAGTCCTTGCCCTCTTGGTCCATGATGCGCTTGCGCATTTCAAACTCCTCCACGAGCTCCTTCTCCAACTCCTCTCTTTGTAGGGCAAGTTTCTTCTGTAGAGAATTGTAGTCGTGTTCAAGCTCCTTTTTTCGGATGGCGATTTGGCGGTCTGCTTCTAGCTTTTGCGTGTGCATCTGTCTTTCTAGCTCCATTTTTTGGGTGTGCATTTGTCTCTCGAGCTCTAACTTCTGGGTACTGACCTTTCTCTCAAGCTCAGCTTTTTGGGAATTGACCTGTCTCTCTAGCATCTTTAGAGCATTCTCTCGCTCCTCAATAGCATGTAAATTCAGCTCTCTCTTTTTGAGCTCGTTGCTCTTTATAATGAGCTGGCTCTGGAAATCCTTAAGGGTATCGTTAAACTCGCGGAGCTCCATTTCCTTGCGGAACATTTTGATGGAGAGGGTCTCCAATAATTCGTGGCACGTGGGCCGTAGCTCGGGGTCCACGGTGATGCTGTCTCTGATGATATTCCTCAAGGGCTGAGAATACACCTCGGAGATCTCGGGGATCTTGCCGTGGCGAATCCTGGTTTGAAGCTGGAGGTGGGTTTTTGCCTGGAACGGTGGGCTGAGATTGCACAACTCAAACAAAACACACCCTAAGGACCAGATATCGCATACGGGCGAGTATGGGTTATCCATGAGCACCTCGGGCGACATATAGTATGGAGTACCCACATAAGTTTTGGCAAAGTCATTAGAGGAAGTGAGCATTTTGGCAAGTCCAAAGTCACCGAGTTTGATGGTTTTGCGGCTGTCCAATAGAAAGATATTTTCGGGTTTAATGTCTCTATGGATGATTACGGTCTCGGAGTTGATGGCAGGCTCACTAGACACTTCTGTAGAACCAGAAAAAAGATTCACCTTCTTAGAGTCGACTCCGTAGTGGCATTTATGCAAGGCCAAAAGTGTCTGAACCAAAACCTCCCATATGAACTCCTCCGGCACGGTTTCGGCGTTCTTCTTGAACGTGGAAATTACCTGGCCCAAGTCTCCACCGTCACAGTATTCCTGGTAGATGTGGATGGCCTTTTTATCGGGCACGTGGTCGTGTCGGAGGTATTTGACGATATGAGGGTGGTTGAGTTCTCGGAGGATACGAAGCTCGGAGATGATATGGTTCCGTTCCTGGACGTTCATAGACGTGTATTCGATTTCCTTCCGGACAAGGATGGCGCCGTTATCACGTTGACGGACCTTTCGAACCGTCCCAAAAGACCCTTTTCCAATCACCTCAAGCGGCTCGTATTCATCGGCAATAGATGCCATGGCCGGATACGTCGAAGCCATGGCAGGAACTTTCAAAGCGGGCGTGGATGGAGAATGGCTAGTGAATTGGTAGCGACAAAGGGAACGGGGTTGATTGGTTGGGAATACGAGTTGAGTAGAGATTTCTCAATGTTGCGTAGACTCAATCTGGGCCTGGTTCAAAGTGTAGATTATGGTGTTCTGGAAACATTGTGAGCAGGTGAGTGTTTGGAAAGTCACCCAAAAGAGTAATGTAATGTAAACGTTTCGCGGTGTCATCGCCGGCCTGGGGTAATGCGCACCTTAATAGATCAAGAGATACTACAATGGCATAAATACAATGTATATAAATATTCATGTATTGTTAATGTGATTACTGTATAACTGGTGTTTCTATCCAGTCTAGCTATTCTTCCAAGTTAAGTAAAGTTGGTATGGCATAGCGTGGAATCGTTAGTATGGTGTAGTATGGTGTAGTATGGTAGTGTGGTATTGTTGGTATGGTATAGTCAGTCTAGTATAGTAGGTATGGATAGTCGATTGCAATTCAAATCCTACCAATAGAAATACCTGAATACTGAGATCTTAATTACGTGTCCAAATATCAGTTCCATTTCTTCAAGTACACTAGTAAGTTGGTGGATCTGGTGGGGGAGACATCTCGGTGTGTCCTCTCAGACGGTACTGACCGTTTGATAAAAAAGAAATAGACTGGTGCACTTCACTTATAGGAGTGAACCTTACCTAAAAAGTGACTGGATAGAATGATTTGTATAACAAGTATTTGCCGTTCTACTTAGCACTTGCAAAGTCGTTTACCTGCATATAAGCCGTTATATATATATATATATATATATACTCATTTTAAAGGACATTGCCATGAGTATTGAGTCACAAGACTTGCAAACAGACTCCAAATAAGTTTATAATCGAAGGGATGTACCGGAAAACTGTATGTATAGCGTAGGTAAACCAGCAGAGCAACATTCAGTTTCTACCCAAGAGTTGGGTGCGAAGTAAGGCCTTTGGGTTCTTAAACCGGTCTTTTCATAGCTCTTTTTAATTGCTCTTTTCATGACTCTTTTTGTAGCTTCCTTTAGTATTTCCTCATATGCATCTAACTATAGCCATGAATAATTATATTGGTCTAAATACTATCTGATTAGTACTACTTATACTCCGGTACGAACTCAGTACTAAGTGCTGATACACTTGATGCTTACACTAGTTAACACTAGTACTCGTACAGTATTAATAATACTACTATAATTGATTGGTATAAAGATTCAGCCAGTATAAGTTACCTTGTATTCTTCTTGACATTCCTGTAAATTTATTTTCTATTTAATTTTTACCACGATATCTTGGCCACAAAGCCCTTAGGATACCTTCTAGCACACCACTTCCTCATCTCGTCATATGAAAGCACCATCACACCAAACCCAAGCGAGATAAAGTAGTACTCCACCGGCACAGGAGCAGTTCCCATAGCCTTGTTGATGGCAGGAATGTAGTTGACAAAAAAAGTCACTGCTATCGTAAATGGAATGGTGATGAACAAGTACTTATTCTTCAAGGGTGTGTGCTGGACAATGCTCAAGTAACGGGTTCTCATGGCTAACAAGTTGAAGCACTGCATGATGACTAAGTTGTTGAAATAGATGGAGGACGAGGTGTTGATGGCATCTGTCACGTGCGGGAGGCTCAAGTAGGTGCCGTAGCTCAACGAGAAGTCCGAGAAGCTGAAACCACTTCTTTGTAGGTTGATGAAGCCAAGCAAAAACGACGTGAAGCAGTAGAAAGCTCCCACAGTAAAGTAGGAGTGCAAGAGGAGCTTTCCATCCACCAATTTCTCTTTGGTCACGCTTCGTGGTGGCTTGACAAGAAGGTTATTCTCTCCTTCCTCATATGCCAAGATAATGGCGTTGGCACAATCTGTAATGCACGAAATCACAATCATCAAAAAAGACGATAACATCTGAGGCATTCCACAGAGCACATTCAAAAGCACCGGCCAGAGCTCCGAGTACGTGCCTGCAGGAAGCAAGTACCCCACGGTTTTCTTCAAGTTTTGAAACAAGAGTCTTCCAAAGCGTAAAGCTTCGATAATGGAGTTGAACAAAGCATCATCGGATTCCCCATCATTCATCAAGATCAAGTCCGAAGCTTCTTTGGCAATATCCGACGCATTGATCAACGAGATCCCCACATCTGCCTGTTTCAAAGATGGTGAGTCGTTGATTCCGTCTCCGGTCATTCCTATAATCACTTTGTGTTTCTGGAACTGCTTGATAATCAACAACTTGTGTTCAGGTGTGGTTCGGGTGAATACTAGTTCCTTGTACCGGACCAAAATGGACCACTGGCTCTCAGTCAACTTGTTGATATCTGGACCAGTCACACTCGCAGCTCTTTCAATGACTGGGGGAACTTCAACGGCATGTTCTTCAACCAAATCCTGTGCAACAAGGTCCTTGTAGTCATCCACATCCCCAGTAACGATCCCAATCTGCTTGGCAATGGAAAGTCCCGTGAGTTCAAAGTCTCCTGTGATCATGACGGTCTTGATGCCGGCCTGTCTCAACTTGTAAATCACCTGGTCGATGTTTTTCCGGGGAGGATCTTCAATTCCGTACATTCCAATAAATGTCAAGCCACTGGTGATCTCGCTCCGTAAGCTTGTGATGGTATCTGCACTCTTGGAGAGGTCCATAGATTCTGTAGATACCATCTTGGACGCCAACAAGATGACTCTTTTACCTCTGCGGGACCATTCTTGCTGGATATCAACCAAACTCTGCTTCGTTTTCTGGTCCATCTTCTCTTCGCTGCATCCTGCACCTTGGGGCTTAAGAATGTATTCACAGCTCTTCAAGAGGATATCTGGAGCTCCTTTCACCGTTAAGAGACCGCTTCTTTTGGCAGCTTTTGTAGGCATATCCACACCTATGCGGTGCCAGATGTGGTCAGCCGTAGGGTTTTCGCGAGCCTGCAAGAGCTTGGCCATGTACTTGTTCTTCGAGTTGAAGTTTATGGCGAAAACAGAGCTCCATTCCTTTTCAAACATTTCCCGGGGCTGGATCCGGGACGCATACTCAAAAACAGCTTTATCCGTAGCATTTCCCACGATTTGGCCTTCGTCCGAAAACATCGCATCATTGCACAACGACGAGATGGTGAGGAAGTGATTGGTAAGAGGGTTATTGCAGTTGACAAAGTCGTCCTTTTCCTCCAGGTCTTTAAGCGACATAGTATCAGAACCCTGGCAAACATCAGTCACCGACATGGCGTTTTTTGTCAAGGTGCCTGTTTTATCAAAACACAAGACGCTCACTGCTCCCAAGGTCTCCACCACAGACAACGACTTGCACATGATCTTGTTCTTCCGCATCTGATTGGCCGTGATGATCAAGCAAGTAGTCAAGGCAACAGGTAAACCTTCAGGAATAAAAGAAACCGCAACCGAAACAATGGAAATGATCAAAGCTGGTACACTGATCCAGTCGTGATGCACATGTCTCAACCAGGCAGCCCAAACCACAATCACCATGACAGATAAAATCACGATGATGGATGAGGTGAAAATCACAAACTTAAGGATTTCCCATTGCAAAGGACTCAAGCCTTTCTTAGGTGCAGAGGTCAATTTGGCGATGGTACCGAAAATAGTCTCGTCTCCAGTTGAAACCACCAACCCCATGCCGGATCCACCCACGATGTATGTTCCTTGCATTGCAATACACGTACTTTCCAAATAGTTTGAGTTGGCGGGGTCAGCAGCCTCGGAACCAGCTATGGCCTTAGACTCTCCGGTCAAGATCGACCTATCAAAAGCCAAATCTGCAGAAGCTTGGAGAATCCTCAAGTCAGCAGGAACCTTTGAGCCAGCAGTAAGACGTACAATGTCTCCTGGAACCAAATTCTTCGATTCCGTGGTGATAGTGGAGCCATTGCGCACAACCATGGTTTCCAAAGGGATCATATCGTGGATAGAATCCATGACCCTAGAACTTGAGTAGTCCTGGAAGAAATTGAAGAGTGCCTGCAAAAGAAAAATGGCAATCAAAATAAGACCTAGCACCAAGTTGGAGACCTGAGGTGCAGGCTCACCGAGAGGCTTCCAGCACACGATACAGAGGATACCAGCCGTGAGAAGCAAGGAGCCAAATCCACCGAAAAAATACACGAAAAGCTTGTGCAAAAGACGGTTGGGCGGCTTCGACTGCACATTGGGCCCGTGGATCTTCCACTTGGCAGCATATTCTTCCTCACTTAAGCCCGAGTCCAAGTTGGTGTTCAACTTCTCAGCAATCTCCTGTGGTTTCTGAGTGTGAAATGTAAACGAGGTGAATTTGCTGGAGGCATTCTTCAAGTTGCCACCTTCCTCGATATCGTTGTCGATCCGGTGGGAGATCGTCTTGTAGATTGCAGGCAAGACCTTGTCAGGTGAAACCCTTTCCTTCTTTGGGAAAATAGACTCCCTATCCAAGCTCTTCCCCCTACTATTTCCCCTGCTGACATTTCTGCGGAGCCGATTCAAAGGACGACCACGTTCGAGGTCGGGTGCAAAGGAAATGGGTGACCGGACATCACTCACACACTCCTCATCCCAATCTTCTTTCCGAATGGATTCGCTGTCCATTTCAATTCCAAAAAGTTTTGATATTCAGATGTAGAAGAGTAGAGTTCGATTAGAGTTCGAGGTTGAAGTAAGAAATCAGAAAATTAAAGTGATACTGGAGAGCTTTATATGACCCGCCAGAGCCTACCAGACCTAAGAGGCAACATAGGAGCTAAATCCCGCAAAGGTTTACCAATGAAACACGTCTGTTTCAACACATGAGGGATTATTTGCAAGCAGGCTGGGTTTGCAGGAGAAGATGAAGACTGAAGCCATGGACGGCTCATATGCAGCAGGGCCTAAAGAAGAAGAAAAAGAGCGTATATGGAGCTGTGTGCAGTAGCAACAGAAGAAAATAAAAGGTCCTAGCTCAAGCAAGAAGAACCATAACGAAAAGCGAAAAAGAGGGTGCCAAAAGTCAATGATAGGGCAAGGTTTAAACCCCAAAAACAACGAAATTCAGACGGTGCTCCAATCCCGACTTTTAAGGCATGGTGTTTTCCCCACTGGCAAGTGATGAAAATGTCTCAAAATTCCATATCACAGCCTCGCGCACTGGTGCGCGATTTCCCCATCATGACGTATGCGTCTGTTCAGCCATTGGCCCTCAGTAAACACTGAAAAAACCGCAGCTTGCTTCAAATTACAGATTTACAACCAGAGTAGTGCAGAACCACATAATACACGAGCCCCTATACCCTAAGTAGTAGTATTATTTTCAGTACACCATTAGAGATTACTAGAGTAGTACTAGAATACTAGAGTAGTACTAGAATACTAGAGTAGTGAGACGTGAGAAGTAAGAACAGTAGAGTAAAGTAGAGTAAATTAATAAGTTGATTAGTGGCTGTAGGGGCTGTGGTGGGTAATGTGTGGTAAATGGGCACGTGACTAGAATACATCAAACAAATGAACGTGAATTAGTACTTTTACGAAGTCCAAGCGCAAGGTTCAAATGCTAGGAAAATGCCTCGCTTCTAAATCTGGTATTTCCTTTTCGAGCCCTCCCTCGTGGTGCGGGATTTTTCACGCGATGGAAATCAGACTCTCCAGCATTTCCTCACTGAAATCTCCCGCGAAATTTTCGACCTATTGTACTCCTGCTTACTACTTACTCTACTACTTACTTTACTCTATTAACACTCTACTGATCTAAAGTACTAAGACTATAGTACATTTTTACTAGACCACCAATACTATACTACACTTATTTTTCTTTGCTCCACTACTTCTATACTCTGCTCCTCTACTCCTCACTCCTCTACTGTACTACGTTACGCACTATACTACGTTACGCACTATACTACGTTACGCACTGTACTACGTTACGCACTGTACTACGTTACGCACTGTACTACCGCTACGCACTATACTACTATACCGACTATTTACATACTGTGCGTCAGATTTGCGCATCTAGTACAATCTGAAACTAGGTATAATTTTGGTGGTTTTAGGGAAGGATCAAGTTTTCCTTGAATTAATGCTTCTAAAATAAAATAAGGATGGTCGCCTGACGACTGACGTCATCCGGGTCCAGCCACACTTACTCAGTCACTCACTTCCCTCATTTCGCACATATCTATATTCACATTACATTTTTCTGCTCCTACTACAGTGTTTTTCAAAACTATGCAAACCAGCGCGGCAAAACGNTATTCACATTACATTTTTCTGCTCCTACTACAGTGTTTTTCAAAACTATGCAAACCAGCGCGGCAAAACGATTCAAACCACACTAGCAAAATTAAACAAACCAATAATTCAAAAAATTTCGTACCCCTTCGCAGTCTTTCAAACCAAATGGCATAATGTTTCACACCAACTTTCATTAGAGTTCAATATTCTGAAATCTTAAATCTGGAGGATTGCCTCATATGTACTACATTTGGGAGTCTTGCAGTACCAATCAAAGGTCAAAACTGATGGAACTGAACTGGTTTCCTTGTTATCCTGTATACAACAACTTGTCAGTAGGGGTTATGTGTTGTATTGGTTTGTTTAATTTTGCTAGTGTGGCTTGAATCGTTTTGCCGCGCTGGTTTGAATAGTTTTGAAAAACACTGTACTCTACTATACTCTACTATACACGATTATATTTTATAAGATTTGACCACCTGAAGCCTGGATTATGTTACAATTAGAAGTATGATTATAACCTGAGATATGAACGGTGAAGTAGTTTGAGTAGTGTTGCTCCATAATTGAGCAGCTGAGTCTAATATAAATAGAGGATGCTTTGGCTGACCACTACTTCCTACCACTACTGCTACCACTACTGCTACCTAAGCTGTCACCTAAGCTGCTTGATACCTTCTGATTTAGCCGAAAAATCTGTCTGGTTTTCATAGTCTTAGTATGATGTAATTGTCCATTTGGAGCTATGAAAAAGCCTTGAGGAAGATGGCTGGCTGGAACCAAGCACCAGGTCGTGCGCTTCACAATTAGTATATAGCTAGGAAAGATGTAATTTATACAAGAAGAAATTGGCATTTTCACAAATAGAGGAACCTGGAGATCCAAAAGGGTTTCAATAGTGAAAACTAGAATACTATTAAGCTTACGTTGCTACAGTTATACTTCGTTGAGTTTGCAATTTGTGCAGGAAAGTGGCCCTAACCGCGAACTCCTCCAGTATGAGCCTACCAAAGACCAAAGAGAGAGGAGTCAATAGCAGTCAATAATGTGACTCTGACCAAGAATCAATTGGTATTATGTAGTAAAATAGTCATTTTTAGAAGTAGGCGTTTGGAAATGGGGTTTTAGAATTAGGCAATGTTTTATGAAAGAATGTAGAAGTACTGTAACACCAGAAGTGGTCCCTCACAGTATACGTTCAGATAATTCTCGACAAAAGGTCAACAGCAATATCAGATGTTCAAATGCACATTAGAAGGAAGCACTGAAAAATCTGGAATGTATCGAAAATTCTACTCCAATACGTAATTTAAAGGATCTACTATTGGACATGTAACTCAATGGATGTGGACAATTTTCAATGGGTCTCCTTAAAGATACGGGGCAATCTAAACAATTCCGAACTTTAGTGTACAAGGTTAGTAAGAAGCGGAGTAATTGGAAAACGGAACTTTAAAGAGATTTTGGGGATTTGGTGAAAATGGTGAAAATGGTGAACATGGCAGGTATACGCCTTGACAAGTGAAGCTTCCACGGCTTCAATAGACGCGTGGAAGTTAATGTCAGTCCATGTTTGGACGTTTCCATCTTTTCGCGCACATTGTTGTACGGAATTGTTTATTGTGAAGTCCGAGGTTTTTCAATACGGAGGAATATCATAGCTTACCTACTGCACGTATACGAAAACTTTGAAAAAGTTATACTTTGTGAAATAATCGATTTCCTGCACCTACCCCAAAAATTCCTGTACTTAGCTGGTTGCAACGTGCATTGGCATTGGCATTTGCAGCTTGCCAAGAAATTTCACGTCATGGTGGTTATCAACACCCACCAAAGGGTCGACGAAAAGAGAGTTATGATTTGGTTTCAACAACCCCTATTGTTCAAAGGAATAGATAACATCTGATCTCGCCTAGCGTTCACCGTCACTCATCTCGCAGCTTTACTTGCTCACTAGAGCCGGTTCCCTTGCTTGCATATAACCACACGTTCCATGGGCCCCGATATAGAGGTTATGAAAAACTCTTGGCAGCCGAAATTTAAACTCTTCTCATCTTTTAGACGTTACCGAGAACTCTTGGCAGACCATATTTCAAGTCTCGGCACGCAGTCATATCAGTCTCGATTCACTATAAATAAGAGGATTCGGCCCTTCCTTCGACTTATCCCTCATCAATGAAGTTGTCCATTTTCCGTCTGTTGGCGGTAATTGGCTCTGTTGCTGCCACCTCTGTGACCTCATGCCACTTACACGGCTCTGAGTTTAGGTGTATCAATACTGATGGAGTGGAGGGTCTCATCACGCCTGCTCCCAGTGCTACGGTGTCCAGCTACACATCATGCCATACACATGGATCCGAAACCCACTGCATGAATGGATCCGAAGAGGTGATGTTTAAGCCAGATGATCACTCTCATTCCAACCATGACCATGACCATGACCATGACCATTCACACTCTCATTCTGACCATGACCATTCTCATTCTGGCCATGATCACGCACATACTGATCATGATCACGACCATGACCATGGATCACACCAGACTACAGTTGTCACTGGATGTCATAACCATGGTACTGCCTACATGTGCTTGGATGGCCAAGGAAGAGAAGGCCAGATCTTACCTTCCCCCACCGAAGCCCCCGAAAGCTTCACTGGGTGTCATTCCCATGCGACTGCTACATACTGCATAGATGCCAATGATAGAGAGGTCTCGTTTAATGTTGCCGAAACAGAGGAGGAGGGAGAAAAGGACTGCCACTTCCATGCTGGCGTGGAACACTGTGTGTCCAAAAAAGCTGAGAAACCGACGTGTGAAAGAGTGGATAGAGACTATAATATTCGATTGCGGATAGGACTTTTGTTTGCAATTCTTGCTACATCTCTTATTGGTGTGCTTGGTCCCATCTATATTAAGAGATTATGCCATGTATCTTTGGATGGAGCTTTATTTATTGCCATGAAACAGTTTGGTACGGGTGTGGTGATCTCCACGGCCTTCGTACATCTTTTGACGCATGCGTTCCTCATGTTCTCCAACCCGTGCTTGACCTTGAAGTACGAGGCGACATGTGCAGCCATCGCCATGGCTGGCTTGGTGCTTGCCTTTGTGGTGGACTTTTTTTCCCGCAAATTGATCGTTCTCCGGACCGCTGTTTCTGCACCCAAATCGCTGGAAGGAGAAGATGCCAAGGATATGAGCTCGGATTCTAGTACGGAGGCCGAGGTTTGCAAGCAAGATAAGATCAGTGTGCTTCTTTTGGAGTGTGGAATCATCTTCCATTCTGTTTTGGTGGGAATTACCTTGGTGGTGGCAGGAGACTCGTCTTTCATTACGTTGTTTGTGGTGATTTTGTTCCACCAGATGTTTGAGGGAATTGCTTTGGGCTCACGGTTGGCAGAACTAGATGGTTATTCGACCCTAGTCAAGTCAGGCTTGGGCACGGGTTTTGCCATCACTACCCCAATCGGTATGGCCATTGGAATCGGAGTATTGAACCACTTTAACGGAAATGACCCTAGCACCATTATTGCCTTGGGCACCTTGGACTCATTATCTGCAGGAGTCTTGTTGTGGGTTGGACTTGTGCAAATGTTGGCACATGACTGGTTATCTGGGCCTCTTCTCCAGGCAGGAATCCTCAAGACAATCTGTGCTACGATTGGCTTGGTTGCAGGCTTAGCTCTTATGAGTTTACTTGGAAAATGGGCATAGATAGTGGATTTTACAATCGACCCACTATGTTTAGAATGATTCATGACACATTAGAGCTGGCCAACACCATTGAACTGGCGATTTATTGGCACTAGTTTCAAACTGGCTATTGGAACATGGCACCAGAAAGCATGGCCATGTTGCATCTAGCGCACTAAAGCTTTTAGAGTGCAATCAAGAGTTAAAGTGACTGGCTGCGAAACCAGAAAAACACTTAAATTTCTGGTTCAAATTCATGTTACTGCTTTACCTTTCGCACTTTTTGCAGATGCCAATAAACAATTTGTATTTACACGGTCAAGTTCCCACCAACCGTCTTCCTGCAGGCCCGCATTGATTCTGGCCACATGCTTCGAATTCTACTTCTGTTTTAAAAATAGCAATGGCCACAATAGGAAGGTAAATTCGATCCTGGCCTCCTGGGTTGCATAATTAGACAGTTTATAGTTAATATATACACTCTTACAGCATAAACAAGGGTGCATCAGCGTCCCCGTACGACTGTGGCGCCTCAATGTATTCAATGTACCGATAGCAAGCCAATACTGATATAAAAAGTCACAAACCATTATCCATTGCTACACCTGCCACACTCATCAATGTCCATGTGTACACTACAAGGAGCGATGATACAGTTGACCATGTACGAGCCCACTTAGAGGTCATCCTTATTGGCTTAAGCAAGCCAGAATAGCAAGTCCCCCCATAGAAGGGCTGAGGTTCAGCCCAATTCTACGGTGTGATGTAATATACTCCTACTAGTCATACTTTTAAGTCATACTAGTTGATAGCTATACACAAACTCACACTCCTACACCCATTTGGGAGAGTTTCAAAAAGAAGGTGACATGAACGTGACCTCATTTTCGAGTTTCCTGCATATAGAAACACACTATGTCATATGTGTTCAACTTGCGGGACATCTGTACCTCATGATCACGTGCCTTCTGGCACGTGAGCATAGTAAAGTTCAGGTTCACGTGTCCTACCGGAACGTGAATAGAGGAGCATGCAAGTATTAAACTTAACACTTAATGCATGTGCAGATAAGCACATTTCTAACACAATAAGGAAATGGTCGCTAGGAGGATTATTTGAGCCAACCTGCATATTGTTTGCTATGCAGGCCAATATGGTGAAGAGAATCAGTCCAGGTCCTCAGTAAACATCAGTACCTCTAAACTGATTAATATTGGTGTGTCGTCCCTCGGCTGATGTATATTTTTGGTGGTGTTATAAAATAGCGGGAGCTTGTCCTTTTATATTGGGGTGAGCCGCATTCACATGACCAAAGTCACGTGAGTGATTGCGGTCCCAGAGAGAAACAGCGAGTTGCCACCCGCGGCTTCTGTTTCACTCGATTCCACTCTCTGGACGATCATCAACCAAAAACACTTTAAATGAGAAGTACTCAACGCAAGGTAACATTTATAATACTACAGTGTTTTTCAAAATTATTCAAACCAGCGCGACAAAACTATTTAAACCAAGAAGAAAGATTGGTTCAAACCAAATGGCGTAATGTTTCACACCACTTTTTATTCGAATTCAATAGTCTGAAATCTTAAATCTGGAGGCTTACCTCATATGTACTACATTTGGGAGTTTTGCAATACCAATCAAGGGTCGAAACGGACGGAACTGAACTGGTTTCCTTGTTATCCTGTATACAACAACTTGTCCATTCGGTTTGAAAGACTGTGCAAAGGGAAACGAAACTGTTTGAATTATTGGTTTGTTTAATTTTGGCGCGCTGGTTTGAACCATTCTGTCTTCTTGGTTCGAAACATTTTGGCGCGCTGGTTTGAATAGTTTTTGAAAAACACTGTATTTAAAGGTGCACGCAAGATCTTGAAAAATATACCAGCAAATTGTGCGAAGACAATGTGCGACCAAAATATTGGGGTCTGCATGCGGTTATCAATACGTGACACACGTAATTTACATGCTTTTAATATGGCTTGAATGTTTTCAGTGACTCACAAACTATCACTAGGAAAAGAGTATGTTGATACTATGTTTTTTTTTTTGGTGACTAAGACCTTCTTCAATTTCTTTTTTATGACAATTGGGGGCGCTGGTAGTAGAGATATTGGTTTCATATGATCTTGCTGACCAAAGCGTGCACGGACAGTGCTATTGTTTTATTCCGTCATGCTGCACACGTTGCATAAATTGTTTAAAGCTAAAAAAGTCACGCTGCTGGTGGGTTTGCGAAATAAGTGTTTGAATATGCTGGTTTAGGGTTGGACAGAAATGGAAAATGCTGGAAAGAAATGCTGCAAAGAAATGCTGGAAAAAAATGCTGGAAAAAAATGCTGGAAAGAAATGCTGGAAAGAAATGCTGGTGAATTGATGAACACATGGGGGAAAATATGATGGAGGTAGAAAGTATGATGACCACGAGTTTCAAGATGGTAATTGGCGTTGATCAAGGTCGAGACTGGACGCAAATGGTTGGCTCGTGATCATAATTAATATTCAGGTACGAAATTAAGAGAACATAAAATCGCTTGAAAAATTAACCTTGGCGATGAGTGCTCTTGATTAAAGTGTACACTAAATTTGGTCCTGTTATTGTTTCCAATACAACGCGAATTTACCAGCACCTTTGTTCAGAAAACCAAGCATTGGCAACCCTATAAAGCAGACCATGATTCCTTACTCCAGCCCCATCACAAATCACCATGAAAGTCACTCACTTACTCTACACCTCAGTTTTTGCTGCCACTACGTGGGCACATTCTCAACGCCCATTGGTTTTCTTCGCTAAAGTCGGTGACCAATACGTGCCGCTTTCCAATACTCCTTCGAGAGACAGGTCCGGAAATGCAAAGGTGCTTGCCTACGGAAATGGGTTGCCCGATCCTACCAAGTTCACCTTAGAAGGCAAAAATGCTTTCACTATACATGAAGACACCAAGAAAATCTTGGGAGATCTGGAAGGAAACCTTGTATATTATGATCAATCTTTGAGCAATGTTTCAAAATATATTCCGGCAGAAGTGGTGTTGGACCGTGAAAGAAGGCTTCTGAATGGTCCTTTTTACTCGTGCGCCAAGTCAAACGAAAATTTGCATGTGATTAGGTATCGAGATGATTCAAAAGAGTATGGATCTTGTTTCAAGGTGGACATCTACCTTTTGCCTTACCCCAAAAATCCTGGCTCTGTGGATAAACATGACGTTTTGTCTAAGGGAACTGAGAGTGATCCAAAGCTTATGGACTCATCAGTAAAGCCCGACAAATCTTCTGACTCGAGTATTCGAGGTATTTGCGAGCTTGACCTTTCTGCAATTGATGATGATGCTGCTGCTGAAAAATTACCTTATGAAGGCAAGCACCCTTCTGTCAGAAAGATTAATGAGACTGAATGCTCGACCCCAGACTGTGTTCATGCCAAAAACTCTTCTAAGATCAACGAATATTCTAAACCAAATGCCACTGCTCCCAAGAAAGAATGCGACGAGTGTGAGGCCGATTCTCACGTCACGGTGAGGAAGACTTACACCGACTACACCACATACTGCCCAGAAGAAACTACCGTGACCGTCACTATGTGCGAAGGAGTGTGCAAAGAGACAAAGTTGAGTGTTGCTAATGCTACCACGTTGACCGTGAAGGGAGTTTTTATTGTCCCTGAAACCTCCACGGTCAAAGGTTCAGTATCCAAGCCAACCGCCAGGGCTTCAAACCTCAAGCAAAGCAACGGTTATGCTCCTAAGCCAACCAAGGCATATCAACCCAAAGCAAGCAAGGAGGATGCACTCAAGTCCAACAAGGTACTTGCTCCTGAGCCAAGCGTTTCGTATTTCAATGGAGCATCCAGAAATGCCATTGGTGCCTGTTTTTTGGGATTCGCTGCTTTGTTATTGTAATGATACGACTTTGATGTTTTCTTGGTCCACTTCAATACTTTAGATAAGCCCCACTGACTGGAGACATTTCTCTTCAATGGAAAAAGTTCAAATTGTTCGGTACTTCCTCATGAGTTTAAGAGGAGTAAAATTCTAGTGCATTTTTCAATGAGCCTAGATTCATATGAGATTCCTCACACAATAGGATTATAAATTTGGGAAGGGCTCATAACCTTGAGGACAACGTTCAATTAGGTGTATTCCTACCATAATAGTCCATAATAGTTTCAATTCGTTATACTGTGTATTTAGTAGTATCCGGAGATGCTCCAAGGAGGAAATACTTTTCTCGATAGGGGACTCAGGCTTGCCAATTTGGGATTTGTGTTGTGTGTGTCTCATCAAACCATAAATCAAACCTGTAATAACCTGTTATGTTCTTTGTAACGTATTAAGCTTGTATTCGTTGATGGCTCCTCAAAGAGAGGAACCGGAGTGGCTTATATAGTTTGAGAGAAACGTGGCACCGAAAAATTCTCCACCAGAACAATGGGTAAACATTGCTCCAGAGTAAACAAAAGGGGCCATCAATGCACGAAGTGCTGAGATAGCCGGAACGCCGTGATACGGTGTTTGCAGTGTCCATTGTAACCGGACTGAGAAGCTTCATAATACCTTCATAGACAGGGTCTTGCCTATGGCGGATCTAACATAACCTGTAAAATCTTGTACGTATAACAATATTGAGAAGAAAAGGTTGTGACAATTATTTGTAATAAGGTTTGAGCAGTTCATCGGCCGTCTCTCCTCCATTTCATGGTATGAGTAGCAGGCTAGTATTCAGAAACTTTACCTTAAGTTTGAGAGTATCTACACTTCTTAGGAAAATTAACACCTAAGAATGCTAAATTCCACTATATCCTAACTGTATCATTAAGTATGTCCATTTATCCATAACAAACCATACTTCCATAATAAAAACTAGTCTATCAGTGTAGTGGTGTAGTCTATATCAATATGCTATTTTTTAAGTTATTTTTGACGTCACTTATATTTCCTTCTAGACCTTTTAGACTACCATTATAAGATACACCATGAGTGACTAGGCAACTAGGTTACATTAAGAATAACAATTTTTATATATAAAAGTCTTCTACACTTATCTACTTTACTCTTTGTCCAATTTGCTTTTGGAAAGAGTTTCGACTATAGGATATACTCTACATCACCAAAAAGATTATACCATTTGCTCTGCTAATCTATGGTACTCCTGACTGAAACTTTCCGACTCCCTGTGACTAAGAATCTCAGTCTAAGTATGGATGTTATTCAACTCCTCCGACTGTCAGTCATACCATGATAAAAAATTATAGACACTTGTTTTATTGAAATTTATGGTAAAGATATTCCTCCCTATACTGAATATGACCAATAATAAGTTGGCGGAAATACTTGGTTCCCCGTGCAGGAAGCATAATGAAGAAATGTTGAGCTATTCTCTATGCATAATTCCGATTTTTCCATCAATTGGTTTAGGATATTTCTTGCCATTAACCTAAAGACAATGCAGCTGTTTCAAAAGGGGTAAGTGGAAATGAAAGATTTCTTGCTGTGGTATATAATTCGAAATGTTTCCTTTTAAAGGTACCAAGACAACCATGCAAGTCTCTCACTTGTTCTTCACACTTCTTATGTGTACCGCCTCTTGTGCAGCTCAAAAATTGCCATGGGTTCTTTTTGCAAAGTTCCAAGACTTGTATATACCTCTATCGAGTTTGGTCTATGATGAAGCTAACAAATCCACTATTGTGGCACCAAATTCCACTTGGCCTGCACCAAATGAAGTTTACATTGATGATGAGTACTTGTTCACCGAAAATGTTCTCACTCCTGGGTTTACAGGGCTTTATAACGGATTTCTTAGTTTTGGTACTGGGGTGACCAAAACCCACTTGGACTTTGATGACGAAATGAAGGTTTTAAATGGCCCATTTTATGCGTGTGATGTACTCGATGGAAAAGCGTGTGGGATATTCTATAAAGATGCAATGTTAAACCAGAAGAATTGCTTCCGAGTGGATCTATACTTTTTGCCATACAACAAAACAACCAAATCAGCCGTCCCATTCAATAGAAAGAAGATGCCTGTGCCTAAGATTCCTAAGAATAAAGTTCCTAAAATTTCAAAAGCTGAAAGTCCAGAACACCCAGAAAGTCCCAAAATTCCTCACAAAGAACCAAAGCCTCCAAAGAATAACTCTGCTAAATTTCCATTGGTATTTTTTACCAAAATCAATGGCAAGTTGGTACCGCTCTCGGGCTATGGATTTGACCGATTCAAAACGCGCTTCAGTGCATTGTATTATGGAAAGTGTAACAGCCATCCCATTGAGTTCACATTTAAAGATAATTTTGCAATCACCAAAAATCAACCCATTCAAGGCCACGTGGGTTTTTACGCAGATACCTTTGCCTTTGGTCCTTCAATCCCCAAGGCTAAGTTGCATTTGGATACTGATGGAAAGGTTCGCGACCATAGATTCTATTCGTGCAGGAACCACTACAACTCGTATCGTATGATTGCCAACTCCAAGTTAAATCATTCTTGTAAGGAGGTAGAAATTTACCTCTTACCTTACGATAAAAGGAAAAGGTGTGCCGCAAAGAATATGCGACACCAGGCCAACCCGAAGAAGCAACACGGAGAAGTGCGAGACACGGAAGGTTCAGTGCATAAAAGAAAGCCAGAAGAAATTATGTAGTAAATATTTAATTTTTAGGAATCGGAGAATCTGGATAGATTTGATAGAAATTGGTAAACCTATTGGATTTTGATAGGTATCTGTGTCAGTCAGTCAGACCAGCCAGTATAACGGCATATGATGCGGAGAATCAATCCAAGTCCTTAGTAAACATCAGTACCCCCTCACTAATTAATATTAGTGGATCTGGTATAGGGAGACATCTAGGTATGTCCTCCCTCAGTTGATATATTTTTTTGGTTGTGTTATAAAATAGCAGGAGCTCGTTAATTTATATTAGGGCGAGCCTTCACATGACCGAAGTCACGTGAGTGGCTGTAGGTGCTAAAGAGACAGCAAGAGCTGTTTTTCAACAAAATGGTTGCAGTATTGTTATTTCCTACATGAGTATCATCATCCATGAAGAACTAAAGACTGGGATATGTTGAGATTCTTTAAATACTCAATTGGGCTACATGTCAGTCTGATTCACGAGCAACTTTATCGGCGCTGGTACCAGTGGCATACTTATATGCCGGATATGGTCAATATTTACATTTTTTTTTTTAGGGATAATCAACCAAATGTAAAATTACAAAAGCACATTGCTTACTACTTAATAAAAAAAAGTGCTAACTACTAGACGTTCCATCAGAATCTAACAGGCATTAAAAGCGTAGTAACTGCGCGACACCTCGCACACATTTTCTCACGCGGCTTTACTTGTCTTTACGAGTTTATTTGAGTGTGGTTCCCGCTGAGACACTGGGAAAAGCACAGAATAAAAACTAATTTGGACATAAAAAAACGTAAAGAGAAATTCTTTAAAGCTTTAAGGGAACCAACCCTGCTAAATTTCCTATAATATAATGCCTTCTTTTTGGATTGCTTGATAATCCGTTTCTTCTCGAATTGGTGTAAAGAGAGATCGGGCTGCGAAATCGGCTTGCAGTGGTTGTGTGCACACCCAGGTTCTGTAGTACTATACTACATACTACTCTATAGTACTATACTACATGCTACTCT
Source organism: Metschnikowia continentalis (assembly GCA_002370835.1). NCBI lineage: Eukaryota > Fungi > Ascomycota > Pichiomycetes > Serinales > Metschnikowiaceae > Metschnikowia > Metschnikowia continentalis. Next base: position 11,615 of record NLAO01002382.1, on the reverse strand, counting down.
ATATTACTATACCACATACTACTCTATATTACTATACCACATACTACTCTTTAGTACTATACTCCGTAGTGTCATGTGCTTGCTTATATTTTTCTCTATACTATTGTATTGTACTAGTGAACGCACTTGAATATACAAGGGCCGCATTTCCCCGGATGCGAAGAGAAAAGAGTGTCTTGTGGTACCTGACGTTGAGAGCTGCATCTCGTTTTTTGGGCTTTTAAAAATAAGTCATGCTACCCCTAAGTTAATATGGAGTGTTTACGTTCTGAACCTTAACCCCGTAGATTAACCAGAGATCTTTTTCATATTGAAAGTACCATATTTAGACTATGATAACTACATATGAGTTACTATAAGCCACTTTATAAGCTACCATTACTTTTTTAAACAAATAAAAAAGTAGAGAAATTGATGACGTGGCAGTTTCACACACCTGCTTCTGGTTTCACTGCACCTGGTTGTATACAGTATGGCTGCAATACCACCCGGGAACATCCTGCAAAAGCCAACAATCGATTAAGAAATTAAAAATGACTGCAGATAATATAAGATCTGATGACCTAAAGGGTAATTGTAGGCTATGCCTCTTGCCGAATTGAGAGTTGATGACTAATAGGCTTGTAATCTTTGTGACGTCATGATTTGCTCGAAAAATGACTAACTGCCATGGTCAGCACCCAGAAAATCGGGGCTACACTTCCTACAAATAGATATTCAGCCCAAAAGTGTGTAGGAAGGTTTTATGCGTCAGATTATCAAAATCTTCGATCTATTGTCTTCAGGTTGTTTTTGTCACTGTATTAAACACAATGTGTAGCCTTGCAAAGATATTGAACAGTGTATAAAGAATTGCTTTTGACTTTGCTATAAAACGCCACGTAGGTCCTTCTTTCAGGACCATTTAATCAGTATGGGAGCGAGACACTTGATTTTCCTCTCTTTTGTTGTTTCAAGTGCTTAAGTATATTTAAACGGACCATTAGTGCTCTTTGCTAAACTGAATGGTGACTTGACAGCACTATCTAGTACCAGAAGTTGGGAATTTCAGTCTATTGTCTTATAAAAACTCCTTAGTACCCCCTGTCGAGTTTATTTTGAAAAACAAACAAGCGTTTACTAAACAGACAGCCTCACCGGGACCCATATGATTCTTTATAGATGGGTTTATACTCGGACCCAAGATTTCTCCATCTACCTTGAATTTGAATCCGGTAAGAAAGATACTGAATCTTAAATTTGCCGCATGCGACATAGAAGACGGCCAATTGATCGGCATATTACTAAACTCACCACCGGTTCCCATCGATGATGGCTTCAAGGTGGACCTCTATCTGTTGCCTTACAACAGAGAAACCAAAAAACCTGTTCATGGGTTTGGTCCGGATTTGGGTAAACCTGAAGATTATGGTGAGTTCAAAAGAACCGTCGATGAAAATTGTATTGTGTACTATAATGAAGACGAGCACAAGAATCTCAGGAATACTTTGAAGTCCTATGATGGCAATTGTGATGTTTACATTAATGGGGTAAACTTGCTTAAAACGAAAGCTTTTCTGAAAAAGGTCAAAGAGCCCTGTAGTTTTTCATATAATGTTAAATATACTCCTAAGTTTCTTGTACAGTTTCTTCAGACCTATGAAGGCAGTTGTGATATCTACATTAATAGCCAAAATGTCTTCAAGAAGGATAATGACCTTTTGCATAAGTTTGAAAAAGAGTGCATTGTTTACTTTCATGGGAGAGATACACCTAGGGGGATTGATTCTGTTTTGGGGAATTATAATGGAAGATCTAACATTTACATAAATAGTGTCCTTGAGCATTAAGGAGTCGGGAAAGCTCGATATGATTATCTGAATTGATAAGTATTAATGTACCGGTTATTCTCTCCTGATGCCTTTTTCTAAATCTAGGTGCTAATGAAACTTATGGTTTCTGATAGTGTAGATTGTATATACTGCAGTTAGTAGGAACAAAACAACCGGAAGTACTTCTTTTGGCATCCATAATGACTAATCAGTTGTGATTCAATCAATTACAATTACCAGTTGCAGTCATTACTGATACTTTAAGAATTACCAGGTGGCTTATTAATAACTTTCAAAAGAACAAAGTGCTTGAATAAATGAAAATTCGACTCTAAGAATTGGGTTTGAATATCAGGTCTTAGATCAACTTCAAAGTCATGTGGTGGTTTTTAACCCTATAGAAGCGACTTATCAAGGGTTTAGTCAAGACTTATAGAAATTGTCTTCTTTTAGCTAATAAACACACCAACAGGAGGATCCACTTCACCCACCACATTAAGATATAGCCATAGTTTAGTTTAAGGGAATCACCAAGTGAAAAAAAATTATATCTACAGCATAATACTGCACCTATCCATGGAGCATAGGCACAATCGCCGACCACGTGTGCTGACCATGATGATTCCAATGCACTACAAGGAAATCAAGTCACTGACTGGTTCAAGCCAAAAAAAAAGTAGTCCAAATACGAAATTTCTTCAAGCGGACCACCTCTTGCTGTGACATGCCTTGCAAAATTCCCAGGACTGGTTCTTCGTGGGCAGCTAATCAGTTCTAGCACGAGATGTGAAAAGATCTCAGCACCGCACCTAGATGAACTTACTTACGTAGAATGTAAAATCAAGAGCAGTGCCTAAAATATCTCTGATCACGGTGAATCTTATTTAGCCAGTTCTCTAAATTAGATTTGGTGGCCTTTTAGGAGTAAGAGAACCGTTTATGTATTATATGTTGAACTTGCGGGACATCTGTACCTCATGATCACGTGCCAGCAGGCACGTGAGCAAAATTAAGGTTCACGTGTCCTACCGGAACGTGAATAGACGAGCATGCAAATGTTTGACTTAAAACTTGATGCATGTGCAGATGAGCACATTTCTAACGTAAGGAGGGAATGGTCACTAGGAGGATTATGTAAGACAACCTACATAATAGCTGCTATGCAGGCCAATATGGCTTGTTCTACAAGAAGGGGGAATCCGCGTCATTATTTCAACCTATGTTTTAGTATATATTGATACAGTGTTTTTCAAAATTATTCAAACCAGCGCGAGAAAACTATTTAAACCAAGAAGAAAGATTGGTTCAAACCAAATGGCGTAATGTTTCACACCACTTTTTATTCGAATTCAATAGTCTGAAATCTTAAATCTGGAGGCTTACCTCTTATGTACTACAATTGGGAGTCTTGAAGTATTAATCAAGGGTGAAAAACGGACAGAACTGAACTGGTTTCCTTATTATCCTGTATACAACAACTTGTCCATTTGGTTTGAAAGACTGTGCGAAGGGGTACGAAACATTTTGTTGTGCTGGTTTGAATAGTTTTGAAAAACACTGTATACAGGGATATGTAAGTTATACCTTACAAGACCAAAGTGCGATATGTGTCGGGGTGGGTGAAAACTCTTCACCAACTGGTAACCTGCACATAATACTTCACTAGTCTGCATGCCATGCATCTGCGAAGTACCTTGACTCCGTACACGCTAGGTACTTGTTGACACATTAAGACAAGGCTGATAAGTAAATCTGTCACGGCGCCCCCAGGTTGAGTTTATAGGAATCTAGCAAATGTTATCACCCTTCCACAATTGCAGGCGCAAAGCATTAAGCGTTAACAGACTAGTCGTATATTTGGATGATGTTTCCCTAAGTGGGGTTTGAGGGTTTTTTCTAGGATTAGACCTGCATATATACTTGTCATAACCAGACTTTCACAAAATTCGTGTGCAAGAGAGATTGACCAGCGTGGTATTTGATCCTACAGGTTATAAATCTATAGGTCGTCCGGCTATAATAATGCTAGCAGTATATTGTTATAATCTTACATGTCTATACTGAATATAGTACTATGTTCACACAGTTATAAGTATATTGGGGGGGTTACCATGTAAACATGACATCAAGCTCTGATAATAATAATTTATTGAATACTTAAAGAAGTAGATATTTAGAATAGTGTAAAGCGTTTGGATAGGGAGTATTTGTTGGAACGCGCGACATGTGACTGATGAACTTAAGAGACCAATACATGTGTGAGTACTGTATGTTTATGCCAAGCTGTCCAGATGAAACAATGTTGGGGTATTGTTGAAGAAGAGACAAACGTAGAGCCAAGACTCTATGGGATTTCGTCTAGCTCTCGCCTAACTCTCGTCTAACTCTGAGCATTGTTTTGGAGAAGAAAATGTAGATGAGAGAGTTTGACGAAGGAGAGAGACCGTTTAGGAGTTCCCAGGACTAAATATATAAAGCAAGGATCCTGCTCAGTGTGGAGGGGTATCAATTGCGAAACAGAGATCACGAACTCACTACTTTATATAGCAATAGAGTTATAAGACAGATGACAGAACTGATTACCTAAGTCACGCAATTGAGAGAATTATTGCAGTCCAACTATATAACCGGTTCTTGTATACCAATTGTACCTACAAGACCGAGAAAAATTCTCAACAAGGCGCGCATAATCATAAGTCCGGTCTCATTTCTGCTTTCAAGTCACGCCTCAACTTGCCATAGTAGATATGAAATATGCACGCTGAAGTTGTTTTGAAGGTAAAGCCGACTATAGTAATTCCGTGCATAACACATCCGGGAAGACGAAATACCACAAGAATGAAAACGAAACCTCAGTCGCACACGTTACTGTGATCATTTGAACGCTTACCCCAATACCCGATATTTTATAACACCATCAAAAAAAAAAAAATATCAACTGAGGGGAACATACCAAGATTTTTCACAACACCAGAGCCACCAATATTAATTAGTGTAGAGGTAATGATGATTATTAAGGACTTGAATTGATTCTTAACATGGTCTTTACCTGCATATAACCAAATCTGAAGTCTCTACCAAGCAATCATTGTTCAAAGCTGGTAATCACTGAGACTTCGTCTTCGAAGATTTTTGCTCCAGCTTCTACACCGATATAAAGCCTTGTTGCTGGTCATGCTACCTACTCCTGCTATTTGATTCAAATTCCATTTGAGTTCTGAGGATGTTCAGAAATTAGCAAGAGTGCATAGAAGTAGTCAAATAGAAAACGAGAATGATTTAAATGAACTTGAAAAGAGCTTTACTGGTATAAAAGGAGAAACTCATTGATTCGGACACCAATGACATTGAAAGCTGCATTGAGAAAAACAATATTTTGGTGGTGGTGATTATTCTTGTGGTAGAGCCTAGACAACTCATCTCATACCCGAAACGTCAGTCACCCAGTGACTCCTCTGATTGGCCAAATAAAGGCGCTTATTCACTTCCAAAATTTGAGAGAAATATAGTTATCATTCTTGTTCGAGGAAGTGGACACCGACAGGTCCTTCTTGGGATAATAGAAACTCGACACGAGGGGGAGGCCTGAATGACCATCACCCAATTTCTTCTCAGAGGAGAAATCCGAATCATGAGTAGAATGATCAAGTGGAGTGTTAAATTCCTTCAATATAGACTCAACATCAGGCACCTTCCATTGGTCATATTCATCTTGTTTAAATTGTATATGGGTGTCATCAGGTATATGTTTCTTAGCTTCAGCAGGAGTCATGAAATAGACCTCTACTGGCACACACTTCAAGCTGGTTGAGGATGGTTTTAAATTCGTGATTATCTTGGGAGTACTGCTCCGATAATAACAACACATATTCAATTCAAGATCCAAAACCTTGGAGCTACTATCCAACTTGATTTTAAACGGTTCCACTTTGCTCTTGTCACCAAAGACCAAGAGATGTTCCTCAACGGCAAATACTTTTGTGTCTTCTCCTTCCCCGGTGGTAGCAATCCCATCGACAAATGAAAATTTAGGGACTTGAGGAAGAAAGGACTCGGTCAAAGTCTGAATACCATGACTGTACATCTTCAGGTCACCGAGCGGCACGAATTCGTCATCATCGAGCTTTGCGTAGAAACTCCGAGTTTCTGCACATGCGGTTGCAGCTAAAGCAAAGGCCAGGATCAAGTAAGTTGTTTTCATGATAGTTGTGTTTTTTTAATGAGGCCAGAGTGACGACTCACTGCCTGTTATATATCCTCTAGTATTACATGTGTCCAGCCTTTCAGATATCAAAGCGGGGTAAGTCCTTGAGTCAGGATAGAAGTTGAAAGAAGGTGCGACCTAGACCGATACATATGGGTATCCTGCAGAATCGGGTCAGGACGATTTTTAAGAGAGTACTAGATTTATCAAAATTGTAGTAGGTTGTCTAGTTTAGGACACCTCGCTAAATATATGGAAAGCGGTGACGAGTATATCATAGTCTTTAACACTTATAGTGATGAAGCTTTTCCATCACATATCGTTTCAAGACATATTCAACAATTTTCAAACATCCCTACTCTTCTTCCTTTGCAACAAAGACTTCCAAAGCAGGGACTCCTTGGTCATTCATGGCCATGCTTCCCGGGCTACGTACAGTGCGACAATGGTAAGATAAGTGTTGGTGGGGCCAGGTGGTATTTCGTCATATCACACAGCTATATACCGTCTCTGACATGAGGTCAATTCTGAATGCCCAGTCACCACCTGGACAATGTTATGTGGTGGTCATTGTAGCTTTAAGCGGGGTGAAAAATTAAAAGAAAGAATTTTGGCCACACAAAATTTACCTAAGGGGTTAATCTTAAGATTTTCTAAAGGAGTTTTGAAGGGTCATAAAGGATTGTTCTAAAATCCCAGTTTATAGTTGGTGTTTGATTATAGAGGTATTAATTACCTGTAATTAAACTATATGGTATATTAGGTGGTGGAATAAGGTATATTAGGTGGTGGAATAAGGTATACGCTTTGTGCAGAATTGACTTGAGGGGGGAGAGTGCAGAAGAATCAAAAGGAAAATAAACGTAGCCTATATCAAATGCTCCGGAGTGCCGCGAAAGCTAGTCAAGTATGTAAATTTAGACCCACATGGTTTGGAATAGAACATGACTTTAAATCAGCCACACTCAGTGTTCAGTTAAGGCTCAACAGCCGGTATTAACCTTTTTTGGTTTCGAAAACGTTTTGTTGGTATCGCGATCTAAGTACCAAAAATTTCCAATGATCATACTCTTCATATGTACATTGAAATATCTTGAAAGTTTTCAATAATAATCAGCAGTTTTATATACCAGACTCATTAAGCAAATGTACTGCGGCTGCGACAAAGTGATAAATAAAGGTACCTTTCACAATACATTCCTCAAGGTCTGAAATTGCATATCTATCTAGTGGGGTGTATACTACCACCATTGGTACCTATTAATTTAACACTATATTTTGTCCTGTCTTTACTGTTTCTGGTGATAAAACGTTTTTAAGTAGTATAACAGTTTCCACTTATTCAAGTGGTTATTCACTTCTGATTTCTGTAATACATCCACTGAGACACATAGAGTACTGAGAAATGGTGCAGTTAAACAGGCAGATCACAAGAAAAGGTATTTTTGTAAAGAAACAATATTTTAGTTTCGAAATTACTTATAATTTCCGATACCAGGGCAGTTAAGCTTTTGCAATAGAACTGAATTCGCACTAGAGATTTAAACAGAGAAGTCACCCCATAGTTCTTGAGATACTCGGCTTTACAGAGTATTATAGAGTATGTCGATTGAAAAAAAATTTTGCAGGGAATATTGAGGACCCTAGTCCAAATTAAGATGAATGGTACAGAGTTATCTAGACTTTAAGTTTCGTACTGAGTCTTTTCAATTCGAAACAAGGACACTTGATTTGTCACTACCCTATACCTAAATACGTAAATCTTTCTTAAGGTAACTCAAATCAGGAAGTGTCAATTAATTTCCTATAGTTGAAATGTTTGAGTTTTAAGCCTTACTTCAGATCTGCATTTAGAAAGGAGCTTGTGTAATTGAGAACAGTGATGCAGGCACGTTGGGTATAAGTACTGACTACATTGTATTGTTTTTGGATCTTATTCAACACTTGAAAGGATCTTGAAATTCGTACATTTCTAAGACCAGTCCAGTGTTTTCAAGCTTCTCTGATGTCTTTCATGCAGAACGTTTAGTATGTGATTAGCCAGTTTTTATTTGTGATGGTTTCAAGAGTGGGAGTTTGCGAATCTAATTATTTTTATGGCGCCAATACTTTTCTTGGGTAACAAAGCTTGGACAATGGCTTTCAATGTCTTGCATATAAAGGGCCTAATGCCTTTGCAAAGATTGCAGAGTCGTTTGAAATAAATCATTAGGCTAGAAGTGTTTAGCAAAATTTCTGAATATAAACGAGCTAATCGATCTCCTAAACACATTATAAGAGCTTTGCTTTTTTTTAGGCTTGGTGAATAGGTATTCGAATCACTATTCTTCAACGACGCTGTCTCACGCGGAGCGCTTTTGATAAGCCCAGGGGATTGTTTGTTGGAACATGTGATATGTGTCAACCTGTGAGTGCGGGTAATTGTGAAACTTGTTACCTGCAGGTCAACGACAACACACAGATTTGAGATGATGTGAATAGATCTCACATGTTTCTAAGATGCATAGTGCAGATGAAACAGGGGTATGGACACGATGAAGGCGTATACTCATCATGCCCAGTCATTTAAGAGACGCCGATATTGGATGTTGGAGTCCCCGGGATTGACTATATATAGAGAGGAACCCGCTCTGGTTGGAGTGGCATCAATTGTGAATAAGTCACGGACTACCTACTCTACATAGAAACAAAGATTGAAGACAATGTCTGATATGATCACCCAAGTCCCTCACTTGAGAGAGTTATTGAAGTCCAATCATGTATCAGTTCCTGAGTACCCTAAGGTACGTGCTAACGCCCAACATTGTTTACGCACCCCTTAATGAATAAGAAGATGTCCACACTATAAGAAAACGCACTTGTTTTATACAAGGGCCGTGTTCGTTCCTGAGTAAATTGAGAAACTGTGACCACAAAGCTAAAAAATTGTCTTCAATAGATTGATCCCAATTCTCATAAATTATTTTATTAGTATGAAATGACTGCAATGACTTCCCGAAGTATGTACTACCATGACATCTGAACCGAGGCCTGTATCAAGTGTATTCCTGATTAAAAGGTAAACTAGAAGTATTGAAGAAGAGTTTCGTAACGTTTTTAGGCCCCAATTTCACGCTTCCCTGATTATTGGTTGAGACTCTGCACGGCAATAAATACCCTTTCACTAAACGTTACAGGGCTCAATTCAAAGATTATGATTTTGCATGGTTGGTGTCAGCCATAATTAATAATGCGGTATACATATTTGCCCATTATATTGCAACCAACAGCCAACCAAAACCCAACAAATCTCTTTCACCTTTATGTAAACGAGCAAAGTCTTTATTGTAGGCGAGAATTCATACCCAATGAAAAATCCTTAGCTTGAACAATACAAAAGGACACCACGTGTCCTACTACATAAAAATCACCTATACCACTGCAGAAATCGACAACTCCGAAACCACCGGCGAGGATCAATAGTTTGTTTCTATGGTAAAAAAAAAAAAGGGATGATATAAATTGTCTGGCCAAATAATATCTTGACGAGATATTATTTTATGAAATATGTTTTGACGACCTAAATTTTGATGAAACAAGTGTGAGGGTTAGATGATGAAGACACTATGATTGGGTTCCAGGATCGCGGCAGTATGGGGTCCTAAACAATAGGACAAATCAAGTCCAAAGAGAGACCTTGCACCCGATCATGCAGAAAGCTTACATGTGTATATTAGCAACTGATAGATTTGCTTACTATTGTTTCCAAGACAATTCGTCATCATATGCGGGATGTTATTATATTTACTTTTATTGTAGAAGAATACACGCATTTCATTTGCACTTGATATGTCATGGAGAGCATGCTGTACTCTGCTTGTATATGATAAAGCCTACGCACTCCAGTAGATGTTGATGTGTCGCAAATGTTGGAACATGAGGAATCAGTACATCTCTGATGTACTGCATGTTCTATGTGACTGCATGTAAGCAGGACAGATGAAACAGTGATATGCAAGAATAGACGGAGAGTGGACGACGTCCCGCGGAAAAGGGAGCGGGCGGGAACTGAAGAGGATAGAGAATAAGAGACGACGTTAGGGTTGAGTATAGCTTAGAGATAGTCGTTCCAATTTATGAGTTATTAGATGACAAAGTACAACAGCAAATCCTATCGCGAAAATGCTACTATTCTGGGTGTAGGACCAGCATATATAATACGGACAATTCCTCACTAACCCCGAACGAATAAAAGAATCTTACAATGCATTATTCCTGAAAAATGCAAAGGAAAATAATATGATTATTTCTTTTTTGTGAATCAATGCATTTCCAGAACACAAGGCGTGATTTCCGCGCGGACTAGTTTGATGTGTTTCAAAACATCCTTGGCTACCAATATAAAAAGCCATGTTTCTTCATTTTGGTAGCAAAAGATATCAACATGAATTTAATCAATCTCACCCTTGCTACCCTTTTCGCGGCCACTGCACTGGCAGCAGACTTCGACAAACCGTTGGTGCTCTATGCGAAAGTTGATGGCATCTCCCACCAGCTCTTCAGGTCTTCTCACAATGAAGATGGTTTGGATTTGAGTGCCTTGTCTTATGGAACTCTGGACTCCGATCCTGTCGAGTTTACCTTGAAAAATAATTACGCTATTACTAAAGCAAAGCCCACCCCAGGATATATGGCTCTTCTCGAAGGTGTGGTTGGCTTTGGTTGCGGAATTAAAGCGCTTAAATTGGAATTGGAAGATGGTAAGAAGGTTGTAAATTTTCCCTTTCAATCGTGCGAGGTAAACAATCTGAAAGTGTACCATATTTTTTACGCATATTCATCCATTCCACATACTAATTGTGTTAGGGCTGAGCTTTACTTCATGCCTCACGAGAAACAAAATGAGCCTGACAAGGTTCCTGCACCTCAGGAATCCAATATAGTGGATTCTAGGAATACTGCTAAGGGGAAAGGTTTTGAGTCTGATTTTTACAACGTTTATGTCCTTGCTACGAAAGTAAGGGGCCGCTTGGTGTACCTCTCCGAAAATCTCTATTGGATAAACGGCAAGCAAATTATGGCCCTCTCTCTTGGACCTCCTGAGGCCACCCCTCTCCAATTAACCTTTACAGATGGCTACTTTTGCACTTGGGGCTCAAACAAACCAGGATACTTGAATTTTGCCAATGGTTTATTTGTCTCTAGTCCTAGTCTTTATCCGCCAAGATTTTATTTTGACGAGAAAAAGAGGCTTAAAAATGGTCCATTTCGCTCGTGTGAGGTATCTGGCATTGAAAGGAATTTGATTTTTCTTGGACCTACCGATTTACCCACTAGAGGTTGTGTTGAGGTGGAGATTTTCGTCACTGAGTTCAGCAGACAACCTAACTCTGCACTGAAAGATGGACAAGTACCTGCGTCGCATATGAAACATGATCCTAAGCATAAAGCGAAAGAAAATTCACCTAAAGAGAATGAGCCTAACCGAGAACTTCCTTTTGTTAAGAAACCCGAAGACTTGCCGCAGTATACTGCAGAAGACATAAAAAAGATGATAGGAGTGAAAGCGCAAGCGAAAGGAAATTCACCTAAAGAAAATGAGCCTAACCGAGAACTTCCTT
>NLAO01002379.1:0-18564 GCA_002370835.1 Metschnikowia continentalis | reverse complement strand
CGGGTTAAGGTGCCTTGGATGAGTCACTGGCATTCGTAGGATCGAAGATACCTCGATGGGTAGTGTGTCTACCCATGGTAGGTCTAACAGTATCTTTTTATGTATTTATAAACTAAGGTTCTAGTCATAAGCTAAGGCTCTAGTAATGTTCTAGTCGTCGGATAAAAGGTTGATGACGTATTGCCTAGCATCATGGATCAGGCTTTGTAAATCCAACTTAGACTGATCACGCAACTTCTTGGACTCGGCAACGTAGCCTTCCAAAGAGTAAATTGCATTCATGCGTTGATTGTGGAGCTCGGGAAAACTCTCCTTTTCAATCGTCAATAGGTGTTCTTTGGCTACTGCATAGGTCTTAGGCATGGCAAACTTCAACGACACACCTGTGGCCACGGAAGAAGCCAAAAACCGCGTGGGCAATGCTCTTCTGGAAACTGCAAGATTGGTCACCAAAATAGGCAAGACAAAGTCCACCACATTAGGGAAGATTGGGTCCAACATGAACCCATCCACCTTCTGCTTGAGGATCAGCCACTCATTACAGAGAGCAGTCTTTTGTGTGGCAAGTTCAGCCCCAAGAACACTAAGGTTATCATGAACAAAGTTCCGAAGGTTGTTGGCGTATTTCTCCAAGTAAGGCGTTGTTCTGATGCCCATACCCTGGACAAAAGTGATGTTACCATGGGCAGATTCGGCCTCCTTCAAGTCCAGCCTGATCTCTGCATTGACGCCTGGTTTAGTGACCACGTCCTCTTCGTCCTTGTAGAAAGATCTTCTTGGCATTAGTATGTTGAGCCGACTAACGAGTAACGACTATCGGTGTTCTCTAAAGAGCGTTGGTGGAATGCATGATTGGGTGGTGTGCGAGGTGGGTGCCAGACCCGTACACCGGCCAATGGCTTGCTGGGTGCAAAAATTCCTTCCTATGATGTAGAACCACCACAATCGGTGATACTTAAATCAAGTCTTTCGTATATTTTCTTTTTCATGCAATGCGTCTTTAAAAAGTTGATGTGACATTTAGCACCTCATTTCATGTAGTCAATGGAACATTGGAGGACATGATACTATCTTCACTACAAACTCTACTACACTACCATAATCCTACCATCCTAACATCCTACCATCCTACCATCCTACCATATATCTATCATCTACTTTATTGTATTCTACTGCATTCCACTACCCTGCTATTTTCTAGTCTGTACTCCAATAAAATATATATTTACTCTCCTATTTACTCTCCTATTTACTCTTCTATTTACTCTAGTATGTACTCCTCACTATGGATTCTACTAGACTCTACTTGACTCTACTACACTCTTCTATTTAATCACTATTTAAAGTAGTATGGACTCTACTACAGTCTACTAAACTCTAATAAACTCTACTTGACTCTACTACACTCTTCTATTTAATCACTATTTAAAGTAGTATGGACTCTACTAAACTCTACTAAACTCTACTAAACTCTACTACACTCTACTACACTCTACTACACTCTACTACACTCTACTATACACTTTGGTAAGTTTATATGGACTCTACTAAACTCTACTAGACTGTACTACACTCTTCTATATAGTCACTGTTTAATGTTGTATGGACTCCATTACACTCTGGTAAGTTTATATGGACTCTAGAATGTACTCTTCTATAAGAATATTCGTTATCTTGAACTTCTCTATTACCTATAGTCCATATCATTTTTCTTATGTAAGTCCCGTTCTACCATGCGTACACTTGTTTAGACTTACCAACTACTGTCAGTGTATATCACTAGAGGGCTGATCTTCATAAAGTCGGTTGGTACATTGCTATATACACATTCTACTGGGTTCCATTAATCGGGTCATAAACTTAGCTCTTTTTGAGGAACCCACGCTTTTTCTTCTCCTTTGGTTGAGTGTCAGATGCAATCGACCCAAGTGGCGCCCCTGCTGCTGCAACAGGAACATCCACTCTCACCTCATTATATGGCTCGGGCGTGCTGGAGTTTGGTGTATTTTGGCCACTGCCCAGAGAGTTGGACGACCCATTCTGAGTAGGTGGCCGGAGTCCTCCATTGCTCGTAGTCGAGGCTGGAGGGAACCCCATGGTGGACTTTCTCAGCTGTGCCATGTTCGGTGATGGGTGGTTCCCGTTTCTGGCCTTGGGTCCTGCATTGGTCATGGCCATACCTCCTCTTCCACCATAGTCAATGTTCAAAGCCTGGTCTGGGAATGCGGATCTGCGATTGGGCTTTTTTTGGGGGAACCCTGCAATGTTGCCTTGAGTTCCTTGGTTCATCATAAAATGCTGCGACCCCATGCTCTGGAGCTTACTGTTCGGCATAACCTGCATATGTGGCTGCCCAGTATACCTCTGCATTTGTTGGGGCGGTATCTGCATCTGAGGCTGGTGCCCCATACCTTGCATTGGATGCTGGTATGTCAAGTTCTGCATATTACCTTGCGAGCCTCTTCTGCTGGGTTGGGGTGGGCCTTGGTTGAACCCCTGTCCTCCTTGGTGGTACCTTGAGTTGTTGCGCATATTGGGTGCCATGTTGTGGGGGAAGTGTCCATTGCCCTGGTACCCGTCTGGCTGATGGCCGCCATCCATATAAGGATTGTTGCCGGTGAGGGAATACGTTTGGCGTTGTCCCCCGTTCATTTGGTTGTAGTTCATGACATTATTGTTGTATGCCTGCATCTGAAAATTTGGATCGCCATGCTCATTGTACTGCTCTCCCAAACTTGGATATGATACCATACTGATGTTTCTCTCGCGATCAAGTAAGGCCCTTTCACGGCGCTGAAGCTCGAGTTCCTTTTCTTTTAGTTCCAACACACTAAGCTGAGGTCCATTTTGACTATTTGCTTGGAAATTTTGTTGACTCTGTTGTTGTTGTTGTTGTTGATCTTGCTGTTGTGGGTTCTGCAGCTGCTGAGAGGAGCCCATTTGCGAGGTGCTGTTTGAAGTCTGAGGCGTTTGCATATCTCCATTCAAAGCTGCTCCATAAAGAGCAATATCAGAAAGATCAGACATATCGGGGGTCTGAAGCGCTTGGATTTTGGAAGAATCCTGCGTCGAATTCAGATCAACAATTGGATCATTGATCTCAGGTTTTCTGGTGTCTTGAGGCGGGCTCAGGTTATGTTCATCTGGAGAGTGGGACATATCACGACCATTACTGGCAGGTGCTGATCTTTCAAGACTAGTCAATGTGCTGTTCATCTGGGATAATTTGTGATCGAGTTCTGCAAGCCTGGCATGCCTATCTGCAATAACAGCGTCGAGCTCCCGGAGCTCATTCAGCTTGATGGATTGCTCGTCAGATAATTGGCGCAAGTTCATTTCTAATTGCAGTGATCTATCCTGGATCTCTTTAATTATTTGGTCTTGAGATTCTCTCTTTTGCCTGATGGTGGCATCTAATTGCTTGAGTAGAGACATACGCTCGCGGTGGCTGTTTTCGGTCTCCTCCTTCTCCAATCGGAGAGCAGCTAGTTCACTACTAAGACTTTGAAGGTCTTTTCGGCTATTCTCGCTGCCCGCAATTTGTCTAGAGAAGAAGATGTTCTTGTCCAGGTTGCTCCATGTCTGTACTTGGCACATTATGGAATATAAGTTCTCCAAGTATGGAGTGCGCACGTCATGGTCGTCCCCAAGCAAGATGGGCTGCAACAAAAGCAAGTCCAATTCCATGTCAAAGCCATAGTACATATTGTAGAAGGTGGGGTTGGTATCAAGGTAAACCGGGTCCAGAGGCTCTTGCGACTGGGGGTAGTGGGCCAGCCAGTTCTTGCAGATGCTAGCCTCGTTTTCAAAGCCTTTGATAAGCTTACACTCCATTTTCTTGATGATTTTGAAAAGCTCATTGACCAAACCCGTGACCAAGGGCTTGGCCAAGATCTGCTTACCTAAGTTTTCTGGGTAAGGCTCCTCGAATATCACCGACAAGGGGTTCAAGACGATTCTAGGCAAGGCCAATTTCCACTGGTAGGTCATGAACTCCTTATGGTTGTTGGACTTGAGCAAGCTGATATGGCTGTGCAGGTCTGCCTGGACCATTTGTAAGAGTTTGTAGAGCTTAGCATATTGGTCGCTTTCACTTACTCTGTTGAGCGACTTGCTCTCGTCCGTGCACGTACCCAAGTAAATTCTCTGGTCGCCGTTGAGCACCCTGTGGCTGAAGGTGTTTGAGTGAGGCAATCTCTTGACCTCGGATTCGTTCATAATGGAGCACACGGTCAAGCCCTTGGCCCGCGAGAAGTTGGACAAGACAAACGGCTCTAGTTGCACGTAACCAGTGGACTCCACTGCAATAATGGACGACAGGTGGAGAAGTGGCTCCAATTGAGCACACACGTTTTGGAAGCTCTGTAAATTGGACACGCTCAAAAGCACCACGTCGAACTGTTTGGAGGTTTCCACATGCGAAAGGGAGGGCAAGAGGATATTCGGCGTGAACAAGGACTCAGCAAGCGGTGAGTCCCAGTGAATTGGCGCCAGCAGCTCAAGGCCCAGCGAAACCATTGTCACGAAACATGACTTGGTAGCATGCAATCTCCAAGCGTAAAACGCAAGATTGGGATTCTCCCCAACTACTGGTTAGTATATGGAATAAAAGTTTGAAAGGAAGTTTCATTTTGCATTTCCATTCTTCAGATCTTCATATCGTCAGTTCTTTAGTTGTTTCATGCTTCTATGTCTTTTGTTCTTTTGTTCTTTTGTCCGGTTGTTGGTTGTTGGTTGTTCATGATTTGATGGATCATATTGAGACAGGGTTCAGGGAATTACATGGGGTAAATGGGTTTAAATACGGATGGAAAAAAAGCACGGCCACAGTCACTGTATACAACAATCGGCATCTATAAGTTACATACTCGTAAGAACTTGCAAACTCATTCGTGCAAAAAGAGAGGGGGGTGCGAGAGCAAACGGACCGTTTAGCAGGAGGTTTTGGAAATATGAATGTTAATGCACGCTAGCTTATATAAAAACGCGGGATGTCAGATTCAGGTGCGAAGCGCGCGCAATGCACGGCCTGATTCGAGGCCTGATACGACCAAAGTACTGAGTGTGTTGGAGGTTGCGGGAGGGGGGGGGAACAGATGGGGATAAAAATGTTGATTGGTGCACATGAGGCGGGAAGTAAGGTAGACATGAAGGGTAGGATATTGGTGCGACTGCATACAACCCGTCACTTCTCACACACACACACTCTCTCTCTCTTTCCCTGCGTTCAACCTTGCTTCTTGGCCATAACCATTCATTATGTACGCTACACAGCCCACTGTTTCAGGTAGGCCTCTGGCCAGGCTGCACGCGCCGGCCGCACAATATGAGACGCGTACGTGCGCTGCCCCAAAAAAGGCTCTGGCTCCACGGCCTCACTGTTCACTCACTGCTCATTCACTGTTCACTCACTGCTCACTCACTGCTTATTCACTGCTCACTCACTGCTCACTCACTGTTCATGCTCACTGTTCCTGCTCACTGCTCCTGCTCACTGTTCCTGCTCACTGCTCCTACTCATTAACCTTGCTCAACTCCACCGAGCATAAAAAATATTTCCTCTTCTGGAAATGTACATGTAGTGAAAAGACATTTTACGAGACACTCAATTTACGACACCCAATTTACGACACACCTAATTCGCTAGAAACATCCAACTCTTTAGAAACATCCAAGTATATGAACAATCGTCAATTATATGAACAATCGTCAATTATATGAGCAATCCCCAATTATACGAGCAATCGCCAATTATACGAGCTACTACCTTTTTCTTAGTAAAATTATACTTTACTATTTAAATGGTCAGTATCTCTAGAAATTCGGTGGTGTTCCTGATTTATGCCGTGTTTTTTAAAATCTAGTGTAGTCGGCCTGACTCCTGTCTTTTTGACACTTTGGTGCGCGTAGCCTGCAATTCTCCGGACTGACTATTGTCATTAAGAATTACCGAATCATTTACTAGTACTTATATTGTATCCCTGCAAATCTAATTATAACATTTCACATTTAAACGTATCATTTATTTTCATTCTTATATGCCTTGTTTGT
The DNA here is from genome assembly GCA_002370835.1 of Metschnikowia continentalis. Taxonomy (NCBI): domain Eukaryota; kingdom Fungi; phylum Ascomycota; class Pichiomycetes; order Serinales; family Metschnikowiaceae; genus Metschnikowia; species Metschnikowia continentalis. Next base: position 12,513 of record NLAO01002379.1, on the reverse strand, counting down.
AGTATACACTCCTGGATACACTCCTGGATTGTCTTTTTGGGAGACGTGGCTCCGGGAATATTGACTGTCTGGAGACTGAAAAATAAATGCTCATTACCCAAGGTACTACTGTTCATAATCTTCCTGTTCAGCACCTACAACACACAACACACAACACACAACACACAACACATACAACACATACAACACATACAACACATACAACACATACAACACATACAACACATACAACACATACAACACACAACACCAGTACAGAACTACTGCACATTACCTATTCATAGAAACCCCAATTCCCAATCAATACCTATGAATTCCAAACTGTCCTTCATTATACTAATTTTTTTTCTTTTTTTTTTTTTTGACTTCCCTATAAATTTTATTAAGTTACACTACATGCAGTGCATTTCGTACACCACACGCCCGCACTTTTATAACATTTTTCCTCGTCTCAATTTCTTATTCTTTAAGCCATTTCCTTCGCGTCGTCAGATACCTTCATTATCATGACTTGATGCTTTGGTCTTCTTTCTCCGGGGGTCCTTCGTGGCTCCTGACCGAAAGTTGCTGGTGGCTTGAAGATTAATTCGTTAGGGTGTATCTCCGGTTGATGAGGCTTCCTTTGACTCTCTCGGTCATAATCCCTTGCATAGCTTCCAAGTCTTGTAGAATATGGACACACCACCAACCTTCTCATTACTTCCACCTTCTCATTACTTCCACCTTCTCATACTTCCACCTTATTAAACTGCCTTCTTTATTTTGTTAGTTTGTTAATTTGTTAATTCCTCCCTTCCTTAATCCCTTAATCCATACTTCACTCTTTTCTGCCTGATTGCCTTCCCTGCCTCTGGTTTCTGTCCTTATTCCTCCATTCATTCCTGGGTCGTGTACTGACCAAACACATCTAAGTGGAATTCACCCAACGCGTCTCTTCACCATGCGAGGTAACTTGATCCTCGTGGAGGGCCTCGATCGTTCAGGCAAATCAACGCAAGCAGAGATCCTTGCTTCCAGCCTAAATGCTCAGCTCATCAAGTTCCCCGACCGTCTGACCCCAATAGGCAACGTCATCAATGAGTACTTGACCAACCATGCCTTTGAGCTTTCGGATGAGGCTGCACATCTCCTCTTTTCCGCCAACCGCTGGGAATTGGCTGCTCAGATCAACCATTTGCTTCTCCTGGGAAAGCACGTGGTCTTGGACAGGTACGTTTACTCAGGCATAGCATATTCGCTTGCCAAGGAGAATCTGAGGGGAGTAGAGTGGCTCTTCAACCCGGACCGTGGCTTACCCAAGCCTGATCTTACCATTTTCCTCACCATATCCTTGGAGGAGTTGGCTTTGCGTAAGGGCTGGGGAGACGAACGGTATGAGAAGAGTGCTTTCCAAAGCAAGGTCAAAGAGTGCTTTATGCAGATCCTCCTGCCGGACTCTGACCCCTCCATAGTGATCCAGGATGTTGGGGGCCTTTCCATCCAGCAAGTCACAGACCTTCTTTGGAAGATTGTGGCAGATAGAAAATTGGACCAGCTAAGTTCGCATGACCTTCGAGTTCTATAGGCATTTAGTGAGCTGTTCATCGTTAATCAATTAGAGTCCTTATTATCAAATGATAGTCACCAGTAATAGACTTTTATTCGGTGGTTAGTAGTAACATCAGTTATCAACGGTAAACAATCACTAATTCCACTAATGAATCAGATAATGTATTAGGTATCAACTAGAGACTCTATCAGTGGTCTATTTGTTAGAATTTATCAGTTATTAAAACAAGAACAAGACTTTTAATAGTCAAAAGTCTTACTTGTATATAACAAGCAATCAGTCAGCAATGAATCAGATTGGTCAATCCAGTCACTAGAGCAGGACCCAGGCAGTAATTGACCAAATAATGAATCAGTTAGATGAGAAGCTGAATCAGTAGTTCAGTAATTGGTTCACCAACAGAGTCCTTTTGTCAGTGATCAAGTCTTTTAACCAGTAATCGACAAGTAATCACTCAATAACTCAACCACAGGGTCTTTCGAGTCTTTCAAACAGTACCTCAATGAGAAATCCCATTAATTAATCCGTAATCAACCAGTCAGTAATGAACAAGTTATAAATGATCAACTGACATTTCCTGGAATTGAAAATTTGCTATCGCTGAAATCACTCATTGTGCTAAGTAGCAAAATATTCCAATAACTCTATTCCAGTCCCTAGTAATAATCAACGAGTATGAAGTCATCAATGAGGTATCAGTAATAAACCTTAAAGAAAAATGATTGATCAGTATCAGGACATCAATCAGTAATAAACCTTCATGAGAAATGATTGATCAGTATCAGGACATCAATCAGTAATCTATATGTGATTAATTCTGATAATCAGTCCGTATGAGCCAGTAAGCATTCAGTATGAAAGTACGCACCAGCGATGAACCAGAAATGTGGTTTTTATGAGTATGGTTTTCTCTCACCGTCTATCAATTGTATCGACCAGAAATCAATCAGTATGAGCCAGTATCAGGCAGTATCAGGCAGTATCAGGCAGTATCAGGCAGTATCAGGCAGTATCAGGCAGTATGAGCCAGCAATACATCAGTAATGGGGTCTTGTCAGTCAGTTTTATCCACAGAAATAATCAAAACCAGCCAGTATGAATCAATGTATCAATGATAAGTCGGTAATTAGCCAAGTAATCTATCAACAGTGATTGAATCAGATAATNCAATGTATCAATGATAAGTCGGTAATTAGCCAAGTAATCTATCAACAGTGATTGAATCAGATAATGAGTCACTAATGTCTCAATAATGAATCAACGGTAAATCAGTATGAATCAGTACCAGCCAGTATGTATAAGTGATTGACCAGTAGCAGTCAGTAATTAGTCAGTAGCAGTCAGTAATTAGTCAGTAGCAGTCAGTAATTAGTCAGTAGCAGTCAGTAATTAGTCAGTAGCAGTCAGTGATTAGTCAGTAACAGTCAGTGATTAGTCAGTAGTAGTCAGTGATTAGTCAGTAGTAGTCAGTGATTAGTCCTAAAGCAATATGCCAGTATGAACCGGTACAACCAATAATGAGGTTTGATTAAAATCTTCCCAGCCTTTAATAATTTAGCCAGCAATAAATCCAAACCATTACTGCATCGTGACTGCTTTGTGACTGCTTTGTGACTGCTTTGTGACTGCTTTGTGACTGCTTTGTGACTGCTTTGTGACTGCTTTGTGACTGTATCGTGATTAAACACTAACCAGAAATGAACCAATAATATCAAGTGAATTTGAGTGTTCATGGTTATGAGCCCCGAAGTAGTCAAAAACCTCATGAAGAAAGTATTCTAATAACCTCCATAAAAAATCAAACATAGTCCAGTCTAAGTGGCTAATGTATCCAAAAACTGGAGTCTTTGCAAGATGCGATTCTTCAGGATCTCGTGGAGTTCTCCTCCCAAGTACAACTCGTCCACTATCACATACAACTTGGAGAAGTTAAACACCAAGTCAAGCTCACACACATTGTCAAAATGGTTATCCAAGATCTCCACGAAAAAGTGAATGGACTCCAAGTGGCTGAGCTCGTTATCTATGAGATCAATCAGCACTATAAAGTAGAGCCCTGCATAGCGTCGGTACACCAACTTGGTATTACGGAGCTCCACGAAATTGCTCTGGTATTTGGAATCCCGGGAAGATACCACACGGTGAATTTCACTCACGAGTTCCTGTTTATCTTCTTCACGGAGCGAGTTATCGTACCATTTGGAGAGCCGTGTTTTTCCCTGTCGGTTGAGTATGAGCACGTAATGAATCGCCATAGTCAGTCAGTATCAGTGAAGGTATTTAGGTATATCGGGATTGTAAAGATTGTAGTTAGAAGGTATGAGTATGTAGGAATTGTATGTAGGGAATGTAGGGAATGTAGGTATGTATATGAGTATGAGTATATGGTGTAGTGAGAATATAGTGAGAATATAGTGTGGTGTATAGCTATGAGTAATATAGTGTGGGTGTGGGTGCGGTGAATATGTGCAAGACACGGTATCACTACAGACAGATTTTTTTTGGCAAATTGGTAGATTTGTATTTATTGATGTGATTACGTTGATTGGAGACAAGTAGTATTGAATGTTTATGGTGACTTGACTGGACGGTTGGGGCACACAATAGTGGAAGTACATTGCTGGAGTCGCTCACTGCTGGAGCCTCTCATACTCACTCACAGTACTCACTCACAGTACTCACTCATACTCATACTCATACTCAGTCATACTCATAACCACCACCAAACCATACCATACCAGAGTACTGCAATTCCGGGAAAACAAAGTACACTAAGAGAGAGATTCAAAATACAAGAGTACATATACTAGAGATTCCACATATACATACCAGGGGGGCATAGTGGAGTACTAGATACAGAGTACTAGATACAGAGTACTAGATACAGAGTACTAGATACAGAGTACTAGATACAGAGTACTAGATACAGAGTACTAGATACAGAGTACTAGATACAGAGTACTAGATACAGAGTACTAGATACAGAGTACTAGATACAGAGTACTAGATACAGAGTACTAGATACAGAGTACTAGATACAGAGTACTAGATACAGAGTACTAGATACAGAGTACTAGATACAGAGTACTAGATACAGAGTACTAGATACAGAGTACTAGATACAGAGTACTAGATACAGAGTACTAGATACAGAGTACTAGATACAGAGTACTAGATACAGAGTACTAGATACAGAGTACTAGATACAGAGTACTAGATACAGAGTACTAGATACAGAGTACTAGATACAGAGTACTAGATACAGAGTACTAGATACAGAGTACTAGATACAGAGTACTAGATACAGAGTACTAGATACAGAGTACTAGATACAGAGTACTAGATACAGAGTACTAGATACAGAGTACTAGATACAGAGTACTAGATACAGAGTACTAGATACAGAGTACTAGATACAGAGTACTAGATACAGAGTACTAGATACAGAGTACTAGATACAGAGTACTAGATACAGAGTACTAGATACAGAGTACTAGATACAGAGTACTAGATACAGAGTACTAGATACAGAGTACTAGATACAGAGTACTAGATACAGAGTACTAGATACAGAGTACTAGATACAGAGCACTAGATACAGAGCACTAGATACAGAGTACTAGATACATACCAGCATAGTGGAGTACTGGATATACCTTACTACAGATCCAGACATATCATACATACTGGAGGACATAGCGAAGTACTGGAGAATTTCCTGATATACCATATCTACATATCAGCACGGTGGGGTACTTATACGAGCTACACAAAGTACATACTAGAGACCAGAGCTCTAGAGATATATTATTCTGGGAATACTAGAATACCAGAGATCCCAATTCACTAGCCTACATTATAAGTCTTATTACAGGTCTTACTATAGGTCTTACTATAGGTGTTATACTATAAGTACATACCAGAGGTACATACCAGTGGAGTACTAGAGAAGATATCAAAGGTTCAAAAGAGATCTTCCCAGAGGACACAGATACTTGTTCTAGAGATAATTACTGAGGCATTCACTGCATATACAGAAGTCTAGTTATACGGGTATCTACTACTTATACAGAGAACTCTATCCACTGATTACTGATTACTGATTACTGATTACATTACTGATTATATTACTGATTATATTACTGATTACTGATTACTGATTACTGATTACTGATTACTGATTACTGACGACTACAAATCTATAATCAGAAAACTATACAACGACCACATACAAGTATGAACGACTATAAACAGTTTGAGATCAAAGAGGGCATTGTGTTCCTCATTGAAGTCACCGAAGCCATACTAAAGCCCGTTCCTGATTGCAACGACCAATGTCAGCTCTATGCAATTCTCCAGTGCATAGAAGAACTTATCTCCGATATGGTGATTGAGTTCCCCAGCAATGGTGTGGGTATCTATTTATACGGATGTGAAGAGACTGGAGTCAAGTTCGCCAAGAATTCGGGACTCAACAAGATCTTCTCGCTCAACGACTTGAACAGCTCCAACATGAAAATCCTCAATAATATTCTACATGACCACGAGGATGGCTTCAAGCCTTTAAACCATCGGTTTACACCTTCCAAAACCCCCAGAGATAATCTACACACGGTATTGAAGACGGTATTGCGCCAGTACCAGACCAAGCCTCAGTACAACTACAAAAAGCTCTTCTGGTTCACCAACAACGACAAGCCTTATTTGAACAGCGAATTAAAGGACAGTCTTCGAACCATGATCAGTGATTTCGATGATAACAATATCCTCATCAACCCTTACTTCTTGGAATCTTATACTGAAGATACTCAAGCCAAGGAACCCTTTGATGCTGCACTCTACGAAAAGATCTTCTTGAACACCAATTACCTCAAGCACGCAAAAAGAAGAGAACAAAATGCTTTGGCCCGGTCTGATAATACTCCTTACAAGTGGCTGCAACCGCTAGTGATTGAGGAGATCCGGAAAGCCATTTCCAGGCTCAAAGAGGTGCGGCGAACCCAATTCGCTTGTCATTTGGTGCTCAGCGATGGGCCAGTCTGTGGAGGCCAACTTGGATGTTCCATAAAAGGTTATTCTCTATATAATCATGAGACCATCAAGCCGTTTCGCCAGTTGTACACCGAGAGTGACCAGTTGAAGGTGGTGCACAACGACTCCACGATAATTCGAACAGATACCGAACAGGTGGTGAACAAGAAGACTTCTAAGAATACAGACTCTACAGAAGACTCTAAAAATACAACCTCTGATGAGTCTACAGAAACGGGTGTCGAGGTCATGAAAGGGGTTCCAGTAAAACAAAGTGCAAACAGGGAAAAGGTCTTGCTTCTTAGTGAAGATGTACTTGAGTACATGAAAGGAACAAACTTTGACCATAACCCCACAAACGAAGCATTTGAGGTCGATGATACTGAAGATGAAAGACCCAAGGTCGAGTACTCACAGGCGCCATATTTGAAACTTATTTGTTTCAGAGATACCAAGAAGTTCCAGCCTTACTTGAACCGAAACCCGGCCTTGTTCGTGACTGCAGACATGAGCAATGGAATCAACACCTCCAAACAAGGAGGATTCAGCCAGTCGTTCCGAACCTTCCGGACGCTCTACCAGAGCTGTGTCAAGCTCAACCGGTATGCCGTTGTTTTTGGGTGCAACAAGCGGAACAAGTCACCAGACTTGTATGCCCTCTACCCTACCAATATGGATACTGCGAAGTCGCTGGTTGACAGGGCAGACAAAGGCAAACGTATACCGGATGGGTTCCTCTTGATAAATATCCCCTGGCTCAATGAAATCCGGAGTTTGCCTGATCACATGTTGCTCGACCACCACAAGTACTTCTTCCGTGAGAACGACAATGCAGCATCGCCAGAATTGGTGTCCATTTTCAGCAAGCTCATGGACCAGTTCCAGGTATGGCAGGCGTACAACCCCCGGCAGTTGCCCAATCCGGTGATGCAGTATTTCTACGAGGTGATCAAGAACGAGGTACTACAAATCGATGTCAAGGAAGAAGACCATAGTGTGGAGGCCCACGACTGGAGCGCACGCGAATTAATCAAGGTACGGCAGCAAGTGGTCAGCAACACTGATACACACCAACTCTTCAAATTCGTTAATGATATCTTGAACAAAATCGGCAATGCGGACGTGATAAAGAGGGCAGCCGAAACCCCTTCTGGTACCAATAAAAGGCAAAAGGCCCCGGAGCTTACAGAGACCGATATCATTGCCTTGTGGAAACATAACCTGTGGAGCAATGTGACGGTGGCCCAGTTGAAGGAGTTCATTGGCAGGTACGACTCGATTAAGAGTGCTAGTCGCAAGGCAGATATGGTGGAGAATATTGCGAAGTTTCTAGAGAGCAGGCAACGTGAGTGATGTGAATGAACGTGAGCGAGACGAACGAGCGAACGGACAGAAATAGAGTTGAAAGAGCGACGTGAATGAAACAACCAACTACGAAGAACGAACTACGAAGAACGAACTACGAACGACGAACGTGTCAGAAGACTTGAACGAAAGAACAAAGAAAGACGACAGAAATGAAATTGAACGTGAATAAGAAAATGATCATAACTTCATATAATGGAGGTGACGTTTCCATGGACAGTTTAACCGGGTATGAAGAGTGTGAATTATAAGCAAAGCAGCCGTACATCGGTGCAGTCGCAGTCGACCGGGCTTAAACAGTTGTGGTTACTACTACAAGAATAAGGAGTAGTGACTAAGAAGAAATACTGACTTAGGCCAAGAATGTTTTACTGGCCAAAATATTTAACTGACTAGAATGATAGCCAGCCATTGATACAAGAGGAAGGCTAGGAAAATGAGTGAGAAATAAAACAAGAAAATGAGGCTAAGAAATAAGACCGGAATGAGACAGAAAATAAGACGGAAATGAGACAGAAAATGGTATGGACATGAGACAGAAAATAAGGCTAAGAAAAGAAGCGAAAAATGAGGCTAAGAAAAGAAGCGAAAAATGAGGCTACGAAAAGAAGCGAAAAGAGCGAAAACAGAGGCTAAGAAAAGCGAGAATCAGGAAAGAGGCTAAGAAAAACCAAATGACCAAGAAATTTCGCACTGCCTGGATTTGCGGGGGGGGGGGGGTCTAAACCCGGAGACTCAAGAAATAACCCAAAGGTCTAGAGCATTTAAAACTGTGGCATTATATGACCAGAATAATAAATGCTACTTAAAGCCAAGATCATGTCGATTTCTCAGGAGATTTTCAAAAATTGAGGTATTCCTGAAATGAGGTATGGACGCAGGCCCCATAATATAATAGAACCGAATGGCCGTTATCTACAGGACACGGCAAATGGAGGGGAATTTGTTGACGGCAGAAGCGAGAAAAAGACGCAACATGGCCCGGGGTTGGACTTCGGGCACGGCAAGCGGATCGGATCGCATGTTCTGCGCGTCATCATCATGATATAATCAAGCGTCAAAACGGGCGTTGATAGCACGAGTTATAAAGTCATGGATGGTGATTATTAATAAAGCATTATGCATGCATGGCCAGGGTCATCCCATATCTAAGGCCGCTGATTTGCTCAATCGCACCACCTCCAACAAAGTTGCGCACTAAATGACCTGAAGATAGCTTAAGTGCCGGAATCTTATTGCTGGTGCGCACTAAAAAGTTTGGATAGCTCCAAGGCAATTAAGGCCTTAGTAAGAGACGGTATGGTGGCCGCACTATCTACTACGGGCACTTGGTATGACGGGCCGCGCTAAAAGTATGACTATGACCGTGCATTGCCAGTGCGGGCTTTTTGGCCTTGCTCCAGGCGCGCACCTCTCGCGTTAAGCCAAGCTTCGGAACCATCGATATAGCCGGTAACACCGAGACGACGGTTGCCCCACGCGAGTTTAAACTTTGAAACGAGGGGGTGCCCCACACCTACGTTTACAAACAAAGGTTTACAAAGCCACAATAAGATATAAGGAGACAATGGGGCCCTTTATCAATGCACCCATTAAAAGGATTGAGGTCACTGAGGTCACTGAGGTCACTGAGGTTATTACTTTTGCTTAATGTTCGTTTGGGGGATGGCGTGGCTGCGTGGTGGGATGCGAAAAGTCCGCTGCTCCAAGGCTCGTATCCTTTGGTCGCTTCAGATGACGAGCGCTGCGATATGTGACCCGCGCATGAAACGGATGCGCTGGTGGGGATACATAAATATAGACCTGATTTCCCCATGGCCTTCAAAAAGGTCTACCCCATATAACCAACCATAATATTCATCATATATCTTCCATCTCCTTTTTGTCATATCTTCCTTACACTCACCATACAAGCCTTTTGTCAGAGGTTTACATAGTCCACTATATCCCTCATAGTTTCTTTTTTTTTTTTGGTCGTCTATTTGTCATTGTCTAGCTGGTTTACTTGGCTGCCATTTTTGTCTATTGATCTATAATTGTTTTCCGAGTCGGACATTATTTGTTTTGATTACAAAACAAAAACAAACCTCTTCTTCGCAAACTGTGTTATTATTATTTTAAGCTTATATATGTGTCAGTGCAAGTCACACACCCCGCTTTCCTCTGACACGAGCAGACACCTGCTGACAGATTTACTGACAGACTTACTGACAGACTTGCTGACAGACTTGCCACCTGAGTTTTCCGGAGATGCACTCCCGGCATACGACAACAACCTGCCAGCCTACGAGTCGTCACTCGAGTTCTACGGTACTTCGCTCTTGAAGACCGAGTTCGATACGCCTTGGACAAACCACTCCACCAGCTTCCAGCCCGTGGTGCTCGAGCTCAACTCCAACCAGCTCAACGTGTACGAGTTCCGTGCTGATAAAACAACCATCAATACGTTGAAGGCACTTTACAAGTTCCAGAACTACGATAACTCCGAAGTTCCCAAGCCCTGTGCTGAGATTGCAGATGAGTACTTCTTCGATGCTGATGCCTACGGAGATGTGGGGCAACCGGAGAAAAACCACATGATCTTCTCCAAGTTGAAAAAACGCTTGGCCTCCAAAAGAATCCGGAAGTACTTGGCCTACCCTCTACCCCCACAGTTTTACAATAATGCATTGCTCCTTGAGCCAACATCAGACGCAGGCGTCTACAGAAAGTTTGCCAAGAAGTACCGTGGAGCCCTCATGCGCTCCTTCACGTTGCTGAACCTGACCGTGGGTGAAGCCTTGTCTTCGCTGTCCACTCTCTACAAAGAAGACAGACAGAACCTCAAAAATTCGTACACGTTGATCAACTATCGCAACACGTTGCGTGTACGTATTGAGTATCTGCAGATGCTCCTACATTGCTGGTCGTTCCATGGCATGATCCACTGGTACCGCAATCTCACTGTGGGCCGTGACTTGTGCACTCCCATCGACGAGAGACGGGACACAATGCTCAAGTCCATCCCCAGAAACTTCACCGTGGCCAATAACAACCTATTGGCAATGTCAGCACGCGAGGCTCTAACGTTCAACCCCGAAACAAGGAAGCTTGTGCACCGCGACTCAATGTTTTCTGTAGAATCAGACGATTGCAGTTGTTTTTCGGACAATAGCACGATATCGGCGCAGACCAGAGCTTCCAGTGTTTGCTCGAAAAGCGACGCCTGTAGCCGGTCCAGTGCAGTGATCCATGGCTCCAGAGTGGTGTGTTATGAGAACTACTACACCGCAATCGAAAAGCAGTTCATCTCCAACTGCATCCCCGTGCTCAACTCCTACGACAAGTGGCAGGGCTCTCGATTAACCATCTCCGACTACAAGAACCTCTTGCCGTTGAACGACCGGGCCAACTTGAATGTGGGGGAGAAAATCTTCATTTCGCATGCCACATTTGAGTCTCTTGTACGGCAACAGAGGAAACAGGCCACCACCAAAGCAAAACGTGAGTGCAAAGATTTCTTTGTAGCCGAGGCAGGCCTCGTGGGAATCGCTGCTTAACCTCATCATCATCATCATCATCATCTCATCATCATCATCATCACCATCGTCATCTCATCATCATCATCATCACCATCATCATCTCATCATCATCATCATCACTATTATCTTTCGTTCTTGCATCATTATCCTAGTCTATCATTGTTCCATTGTCTCATGACTGCTAATACCTATCCGACTCGACCCGACCCGATCCGATCTGATACTATTCTACCATATGAATTGTTCATACCTTTGTCATGCTAGGCCATATATACATACTACGGTGTACTACGGCTCCATAGACAATGATTTGGTACAATTAATAAGTGTTGTGGCTTAATGGTCTTTTTTATGGAGAGTATCATTATTCCACTATAGCAAAAAGAATACAAGTGTCAGAAAAGACTAATTCTCAATACATGTGAAATATTACTGCCATTAGTTAGTACCGTTCCAGAATCACTAGTATAGTATTCAGGTACTACCAATGGGACATAGTTCTCATCTTCACCCAATTACTCTTGTCCTAATATTATGGGGCAATCTCTTAATATGAATAGGACACTTCTTAGGATCAACAATATGAAGCAATCTGATTGATAGATCCATGGTAATCAAGTCTCAATGGTTTCTCTTAACATCCACGTAATATGAAAATATAATCCGGCCATCAGTTATCAGTTTCAGTCATCAGTTATCAGTTTCAGTCATCAGTCAGAAGTTAAAATAGTATTGGGAATGAGAATCAGTAGTATGAGAATCAGCACTATGAGAATCAGCAGTAATACATAGTCCTGGCTTCTGGTCAGTAATATTTTGCACTTAGTATTGACTCCCGGTCAGTATCGGGTTAATTTCGTGAAGGTGTAGTAAAGGACCATATGAGATCAAGAGCTTTTCGAAGCCAAGCTAACCTTCTTCACATTGCAATTATTATCATGATACAAAGTCTTGATAGAGTAGAGTGTAGTAGAGTGTAGTAGAGTGTAGTAGAGTGTAGTAGAGTGTAGTAGAGTGTAGTAGAGTGTAGTAGAGTGTAGTAGAGTG
>NLAO01002376.1:0-22577 GCA_002370835.1 Metschnikowia continentalis | reverse complement strand
TTTCTGGTAAGTTCTTATCCTCTTTTCCTAGCAAGTTCTCAACTTCCTTTCCTGGTAATTTCTTAGCTTCATTGCCTGGTGATTTCTTACCTTCATTTTCATTTCCAGGTAAGTTCTTTCCTTTATCTTCATTTCCAGGTAATTGATTACCTTCGTTTCCTGGCAAGTTCTTACCTTCATTTTCATTTCCAGGTAATTTCTCAGCTTCATTACCTGGTGATTTCTTAGCTTCATTTTTATTTCCAGATAATTTCGTATCATCGTTTCCTGGTAATATCTTAACTTCCTTTCCAGGTAATTGCTTACCCTCTTCTTTAGGTAATTTCGTATCCTCATTTCCTGGTAATTGCTTACCATCTTTTCCTGGCGAGTTATTACCTTGATTTCCAGGTAATTGCTTACCGTGAGACTCTGTTCCAGGTAAGTTCTTTCCTTCCTTTCCAGAAAGTTTCTTTCCTTCATTTCCAGGTAATTTCTTACCTTTCGTTTCTGGTAATTGCTTACCTTCATTTTCTGGTAAGTTATTTCCTTCCTTTCCTGGTAATTTCTCACTCTCTTTTCCTGGAAAGTTCTTCCCTTTATCTTCATTTCCAGGTAATTTCTCACCATTTCCTTGTAATTTCTTACCGTGTGACGCTTTTCCAGGTAATTGCTTACCTTCATTTTCTGGCAAGTTCTTACCCTCATTTCCAGGTAATTTCTCATCTTCATTTCCTGGTGATTTCTTACCCTCTTTTCCTGGCAAGTTCTTTCCTTTATCTTCATTTCCAGGTAATTGCTTACCTTCGTTTCCAGGTAATTGCTTACCTTCGTTTCCAGGTAATTGATTACCTTCGTTTCCTGGCAAGTTCTCACCTTCATTTTCATTTCCAGGTAATTTCTTAGCTTTATTACCTGGTGATTTCTTTCCTTCCTTTCCAGGAAGTTTCTTTCCTTTATTTCCAGGTAATTTCGTACCGTGAGACGTCTTTCCTGACTGATTTCCTGGTAATTTGTTACCTTCCTTTCCTGGCAATTTGTTACCCTCCTTTCCAGGCAAGTTCTCGCCTTCATTTTCATTTCCAGGTGAGTTCTTACCCTCATTTCCAGGTAATTGCTTACCGTTTGACTCCTTTTCTGACTGACTTCCTGGTAATTTCTTTTTACCTGAAACATTGGCTTCTTTTGGATTCTCGTTCGACTGAGGTCCTGGCTTCAATGCCTTGTTTGTCTCCATAGGAGCCTTAGCCATATCAGTAATAGACTTTGTAGGGAAGTTTTGGGTGTTGGCGTTGACCATGGCTGGGGTAGACTGGGCCTTGTAGTGGGTGAGAGTCTCAGAAACCACACAGAGGCCCGAGAAAGTCAAGGTGGTAGCCTTGGTGACCGTCACCGTGGATGGATGGCACACCTTGTCACATAACGTGACTGTGACGGTGGTCTCTCCCGGATAGTACGTGACGTAATTGGTGTAAGTCTTCACCACAGTAGTTGTTGAAGCCTCACAGTCGGTACACACGGTAGCAGGCGATTTAGGTTTCTGTGTAAGCGTAGAAGTTCTCCATCTGGAAGGCTTAACAGGTTCAAGAACTGCTCCATTGACCTTCTCATCCGAACCACCAGAACCACCAGAACCATCAAAACCATCAGATTTAACAGGTCCAGATTTGACAGGTCCAGATATAACAGGTCCAGAGTTGACTGAACCACCCGATTTGAGTGACTCTGAATCACCAATAGGAAGTTTGATGGAATTTTCAATGTCAATAGAGCTTTCAGCCTTATCCTTGTTTGACACAGGTTTAGCCACCTTTTGTTTGGATCCACTAGGTTGTTTGGAATCTGTTGGAATGTTTGATCCAGAAGAAGGTTTGAACCTAATGTTCGGAATCTTAGATTCCTTTTTAGGACTCTTAGATTCACTTCCAGGAATTGTAGATCCACTGTCAGGAATCTTAGATCCAGATTGTTTGTCAGAATGCTTGTCAGAAAGTTTGTCAGAATGCTTGTCAGAATGTTTGTCAGAATGTTTGTCAGAATGCTGGCCAGGTTCTTGGGTTTCAAGGTTAGGCTTGGAGAAGCCAGAACTTTCAGAACCACCAAGCACATTCTTTGAACTTGAAGATTTGTCCATAGACCCATTTGGCTCACCATGTTCAGCATGCATTCTTGAAACGTCGCCTGCAATGTTTGAACCACTAGACTCTTTGGAGGATTTAGGAGAAGCTCCTGAAGAGTCTGAGTCCGGAACTGAACCAGGAGATCCAGATCCATTTTCAACAGGACCAGATCCAGGTTTTGGACCAGATCCAGATCCAGAAGATCCACTACCGGTTCCAGACCTATTCAAATCAGAGCCAGAACCAGAACCAGAACCAGAACCAGCCTTATCGGAACTGGATAAATGCAAGCTTTCAATATCCAAACCGTGTCCAGAACTTGAACCCGAACTTGCAATATTGATATAGAATTCAGAACCAGGACTTGTCTCATTGACATCGGAAATTCTTGAAGTGTTTGTCTTTATCAAAGACCCAGCAACTGCTGAAGAAACAGAGTCAGGAAGTTTTGAATAGACTGACTCACTTGAAACTGACTCACTTGAAATTGACTCCCTTGAAACTGACTCGCTTGAAACTGACTCACTTGAAGATCTAATGCTGGACATGGAAGTGGGCACTGAGACCTTGTTCACTCCATGCTTGATATCAACAGCAGCACCAGCATTTCTAGACACAGAACTTGGCAATTCTGAAGTTTCGGCCTTTTCTGAAGTTCCAGAAGAAGATATGGAAACAGAAGGTCTACTCATTCGAGAAGGTCTGGAAACAGAAGGTCTGAGGGCATTAGATGTTTCCTCGGAACTGAGAGATCCAGTGACAATTGAGTCTGAAGACCTGGAAGCACTGGAGAGCTTCTGAATGGAGGTACTTGAAGACTCCAGAATTGAAGCACTAGTCTTCCTTGAGGCAGGTTTGGACACTTGGTTCTGGTGAGCTTGTGACTTTGAATGAAGTAGCTCAATGGAAACCGGAGGCTCAGGTATATCTAGATTTCTCGAGACCGACGATCTGGAAGAATCCGCCACTAACGATCTAGAGATTTCCTTCTCTGGAATAGCGCCAGACTTGTCCAATTGAGATGATTTAGACTCTTCTGGATTTTCACCAGAACCCTTGTTCTTTCCACCAGGACCCTTTTGCTTTCCACCAGGGCCCTTTTGCTTTCCACTAGAACCCTTGTTTTTTCCACTAGAACCTTCAGCCTTTACCGAATTAGGGGCAGTATCCTCCTTCAACGGTTTAGGGGCCTTAGGTTTCTTGATAGAGACTTCAGGCAGCTCTGAAGACTCACCGTCAAACACTTTTGAAGCAGAGTCAAGGTCTTTGTTCACATCACTGCTTTGTTTTGAGACGTTAACAGAGACAGCAGGACCAGAAGGTTTGGAGATATCAGAGCTTCTTGAGATATCAGAGCTTCTTGAGCTTTCAGAGGATTCTGACGAGCTAGAAGCTGACATTTGTGATCTTGAAGACACCGACGATTGTGATCTTAAAGACTCAGACTCAGAAGACTGTGAGCTAGAAGCTTTGGAAGACTGTGAACGGGAAACAGAACTCTGGGACCTGAAAACAGAACTCTGGGAGCTGGATGACTCAGGTGTAGCTGACTCAGCCGATTTTGGAGACTTTTCCGAGACAGAAGAATCCATAGTTTCTGATTTTGGAGACTTTTCCGAGACAGAAGAATCTATAGCTTCTGATTTTGGAGCAGAAGACGATTCTGAGGCCTCTGAAACCTTTGAAGGTCTCGAAGGTTTCACACTAGAAGCATCAGATTCAGACTTTTTCAAACCACCGGCAACACTTGAGGATTCTGGAGAAACACTAGGTGTTTCTGGAGAGGCACTGAAGAAAGCAGAATCAGAATCAGTGATAACCATTGGCCTGGCTGGAATGCTCGTCACGGCAGTTTTGGAAGATTCAGACTTTTTTGGGATTATCAAAGCTTGTGGCTTAGTTGTTTTAGGAGGCTTGGATTTTCCATCTTTCCTGACCACAGCCTTAGATTCCGAAGATGCAGACACTTCCGAGATCGAAGAAGAAGACACTCTTGAAGAAGAAGATCCTGAATCCAGTTCCGAAGAGCTCGAGTGTTTAGCCAGACTGGAACTTTCAGAAAGTGAAATGGAAATTTCAACCAGACTAGAAATTCCAGAACTGGACTGGTGTGAGCTGTAGGAACCAGAACCAACTTTTGAAGACTCATGGTCGTCTGTACTGCTTGTGACAGAAAGTGTATGACCACCAACCTTTCCAGAGACCAACGATACCTGATCCTTAACCAAGTTCATCGGGATAAGTTGAGCAGGTCTAGTTATATGTGGAGGAAATTCAGAAAACGCAAACAATTCCGATGAAGCAGGCTGTTCGGATGAAGCAGGCTGTTCGGATGAAGCAGGCTGTTCGGATGAAGCAGATTGTTCTGAAGAAGCAGATTGTTCTGAAGAAGCAGGCTGTTCTGAAGAAGCATATTGTTCTGTAGAGGAACCACTAGATGATTCGGAAATGGAGACTCTGGAAGATACACCTGCAACAGAAGAACTAGACCCACCTGAGGTTGTAGAGGCAGTTCCCAATGAGAATTCAGACAATCCAGACAGTTTAGGAGCAATTGAGCTAGAGGAACCGGCCAAATTTGAGCTCGAAGGTTCAGAAGAGCTCGAAGATCCATAGACACTTAAGCTCGAAGACCCGTAGACACTCGAGCTCGAAGACCCGTGGACACTTAAGCTCGAAGACCCGTAGACACTCGAGCTTGAAGACCCGTAGACGTTTGAGCTCGAAGGTTCGGAGCTAGCAGCAGTTGAGAAGTCAGGTTTGGCCACGACATACTTGTTTGATTGAGCCAAAGAACTAGACACAATAGACTCAGAGCTAGACACAAGTGACTTGTCTCTCAAATCAGGCATAATGGACACTGATGCGGAATCGGAAGTTCTGTCAGATGCTGAAGATGATTCTGAAGTCTCAGATACACTTGATACCGATACTCCAGAAGATTGAGTTGCTCCAGAAGACGACGATCCTCCAGAAGGTTGAGATACTCCAGAAGACGAAACTCTTCCGGAAGATTGAGTTGCTCCAGAAGACGAAGATGTTCCGGAAGATTGAGATATTCTCAAAGGCCCTGAACCATCCACCATAACAGAAACAGTGGCATCAGACTGACTCGAAACAGAAGATCCAACTGACACACTTGCACTGAGGGGTCTTGAAGCACCAGAAATGTCAGTGCTTGAACCACTGGAAGTGAAAGCACTGGAAGCACTGGAAGCACTGGACGCACTGGAAGCACTGGACCAGTCACTGGACGATTCTGACGTGCTCACCACAGAACCAGAAGCTTTAGAGATGCTGAACACCGGGGAAGAAGCATTTGACGCTTTTGGAGATGGATGAGCAGCCATATTCACCGAAGATGGAGCATGGATAGATACTGTAGAAACATCAAAAATGCTTGAGACAGAAGCTCCAGAAGAAGACTCTGAGGAGACTTCAGAAGACACCAAAGAATGCGAAGACACAGCTGACACAGCTGAATATCCTGAAGACACAGTTGAATATCCTGAAGACACAGCTGAATATCCTGAAGACACAACAAAAGATCCTGAAGACACAGTTGAATATCCTGAAGACACAGCTGAATATCCTGAAGACACAACAAAAGATCCTGAAGACACAACTGAAGACCCTGAAGACACAGCTGAAGATCCTGAAGACAAAACTGAAGATCCTGAAGAGACCGAAACCGAGAAGTCAGAAGAGGGGGCTCTCAGAACCCAAGATCCAGAGTCAGAAGAAATGCTCGAGGAGTCGGAGGATACTGACATGCTCGAGGATTGAGATCCTGGCATGCTTGAAACAGACACCGACCCATCAGAACTGCTTGACCTGAACATACCCATAATGGACACCGAAGCACTTGGAATAGTTGACACCGAAGCACTAGAGATTCCTGAAACAGACACATATATAGAGTCAGAAGTTTCTGAAGACAGCGAAGCACCAGGAATGCTGACCAAAACACTGGAAGCCAGGTTTGGAGGTACCGAACTTGAGGAGCTGGAAATTGCAGAGCCAGATGAGCCAGATGAAACAGATGAAGCAAATGAAACAGATGAAACAGATGAGTCAGATGACAAAGAAGCTAACAATCTGGCTAAGCTCAGAACAGAAACATTTGCATCTTCCGAGGAGCTGGAACCAGTCACATTTGAAACTGAATCACTCAGGCCCATACCAGATGTTATGGAGACACTGTGGCTAGAAGCAGCTGAAACAGAGGCAACTGTTGCCGAAGTCAAGTTCGAAACCGAAGATCCAGATGACCACTGAAGGCTTGAGTCAGACGATATGGCAGCAACAGAAATACTAACAGACACAGAGGAGACTGACAAGCTTGGGAAGCTAGAAACTGACTGGCTCACACTGGAAGCACTGGAAGCACCAGAAACACTGGAAACACTGGAAACACTGGAAACACTTGGCAGTGAAGAGTCAGAAGAACTCAAAGTACCACCCATCCTCAGAAGTACGTCAGGGTAAAACGAGCTTCCAGAAGATGCTGAGGAAACTGAAGCGACAGACGCGGATGAAGCGAAAGAAGCTGAAGAAGCGACAGAAGCGACAGAAGCGACAGAAGCGACAGAAGCGACAGAAGCAACAGAAACAACAGAAACTGAAGAAGCGACAGAGGTAACAGAAACAACAGAAACTGAAGAAGCGACAGAGGTAACTGAAGAAGCGACAGAAACTGAAGCAATAGAAGCTGAAGAGCCAGCTGCAGAAACACCTGACGAAATAACTGACGAAACAAGTGACGAAACTCCGGCAGAAACAACTGAGGAAGCAACTGAAGAGGCAGAAGAAGCTCCAGAAGAAACAGCACCAGCTATTATCGTGACAAAAGATGGCAGGCACGCGGCAAAGTAGTCAGGAGCACCAGATACCGAAGAATTTGAACCACCAGAGATTGAGGTTGAAGAAATGGAACCACTAGATAGATTTGGACTGGACGACTGTGACACAGGATGGAACTGGGACACTGAGTGGGACCGAGAAACAGACTGGGAAGACTGAGGAACAGACTGGGAAGACTGCGAAACAGAAACAGACTGTGGAACAGAAGTACTAGACGGAATCGAAGAAGAACCCAAATCTTTGATCAAGTTTTCAGCAGCTGATTTGAGAATTCTAGACGAATTCGAGAAAAACAACTCAGAAGACCAAACCAAGGCGGAAGGTGATGCTGAAGCACTCGAACTTGGCAACGACAAAGACATGGAAGACACTGACATTGGCAAGGAAATGGACGAGACAGAGACAGATACCGAAGATGGTAGTTCTGAAAGGGAACTTCCGGACTTGACTAATTCTGAACTGACCCCTGAACTAACTCCTGAACTAACTCCTGATTTAACTCCTGAGCTAACTCCGGAAATAGAAGATCCAGAAACGCTTGAAATTCTAGTGCTGGAAGATCCATAAGAGCTGGAAGATTCATAGGAGCTGGAAGATCCTGGAACTGAAATAGAAGATCCTGATGCTGAGCTGCTGGATCCTGGAGCTGAGCTGCTGGATCCTGGAACTGAACTGCTTGAAGATCCTGCACCGATGGAAATAGAAGCTCCTGGAATACTTGGAACCAGGACTAGAACACTCGAACCCGAGACTGGAACACTCGAAACAGAGACTCCAGAAGAAACTGGAGCAGCAAATTTTATGTTTGAAGTGTTCGAGTAGACAGAACCAGAAGACCATATCATGCTTGAAACAGAAGAAACAGAAGAAACAGAAGAATCATAACTTGTCGAAGATCCGAAAGAGACAACCGAAGACGAAGAAAATTCTTCTGCAGACACTGAAACTGCTGACGAAGCTAATGAAGACACGTAACTTGAGGAGATCGAAGATCCAGACCCCAAAACTGACAAAGAAATTGAGATGCCCGAAGACGAAGCAGGACCAAACGAAGATACCGATGCAGAAGAAACAGGTTTGCTAAAGGATGTTGAACCCGAAACATTTGAGTATCTTGAAGATCCTGGGATACTCGAGACGGAAGCTGACGATCCGGGTACGCTAACTGAAGCGGACGCTGACGATGCTGGGATACTGCCTGAACCAGAATAAGCAAAAGAAGCAGAACTAGGAATAGACAATTGGACAAATCCGGAAGATCCTGGGACGTTTGAAGATCCTGGAACGTTTAAAGATCCTGGAATGCTTGAGATCAAAGCAGCATAAGCAGCATCAGATCTAATATTCGAGACATTCGAGTATGACGACAAAGAAGACCAGACCATTGATGAGACAGATCCACCCGTCATTGAGGAAACTCCTGTAGCTGAAGAAACTCCTGTAGATGAAGAAACTCCAGTCATGGAAGTGATAGAAGAAGCAGACAAACTTGAATCCCCAGACATGTTTATAGATGCAGAGGAGCTGGAGACACCTAACGACAACGAGATAGAAGAACCGTATGTGCTTGAGGATCCATAAAGCACCGAATTGCTTGAACCTGAGGAACCAGACCCACTTGAATATCCAGAAACAGACTCACTTGAGTATCCGGAAACAGACTCACTTGAGTATCCGGAAACAGACTCACTTGAGTATCCAGAAGACACCAAAATGCTTGAGACTGAAGATCCTGGAACACTTGACGAAGATCCTGGAACACTTGACGACGATCCTGGAACACTTGACGAAGATCCTGGAACATTTGACAAAGACACCGATATACTTGGAATAGAAGAACTGGATGCAGGTGCAGCTGAAATAGAAGAGCCAGAACTTCCTGAACGTCCTAAGGTTCCTGAGCTTCCAGAAAGACTTGATACCAAAGGTGCAATCGCTTGATACTTGGAAGCAGTTACTCTCTGAATGCTCGACACGTTGAAGAAAAACGAGCCAGAAGCCCATTTCATTCTCGGAGCCAAGCTCGAAGGGAACAGTGACACTGACATAGATGCGAACAGCATCAGGGATACTGAATCAGACAGTCTCAAAGATCCTGAAGAGCCAGAGTAGCCAGATATGTTGCTTGGAACACTTGAGTATATGGAAGAAGGTCCAGATACACTTGTTGGTATGGAAGCAAAAGATCCAGATACAATTGTTGGTATGGAAACAGCCGAAATGTTCAAAGAAGTGGAAGACCCTGGCACACTCGAAGAGACAAACTGGCTTGAGGAACCAAAGCTTGGAATGGCCAAGGATACCGAAGAGCCAGAGACATTTGATCCATAAGAACTCGATCCACTTGATCCAGAGAAGCTTCTCGATGAGACTCCGGCCACAATTCCAGAGAATCCAGATATTCTAGAGATTTCAGAGATTCCAGAGATTCCAGAGGAACTAGAAGCACCAACCAGTGTCAAAGAAGCAAAGTATCCAGACGAAGATCCTGGAATTGAGGAGATTGACTGGCTAGGATTGGAAGCAGCAGGCATGGAAGCAACGGGAGAAGATGATCCAACAATAGAGGCATTTTTATAATGATATCCCGAAGACGAAGCAAAGCTCGACACAGACGAAGCATACAAAACGGAAGAGACCGAACCTCCTGAAGCCAAAGAAGCAGATGAGCCAAACGTGCTTGCAGATACCGAACTTGGAGTTGACACAGATATCGAAGCAGACGAAATTGACAAAGTCCCGGGCACACTCGAAAACGGTATGCTTGAAGATCCTGACACTCCTGAAGAAGACACATTAGCATATCCTGAAGATCCTGAAGATCCTGAAGATGGCATGCCTGAATATATGGAAGATCCTGGTATGCTCAGAGATCCGGAAGAGCGAGAAGATCCTGGTATGCTTGATACAGAGGCTGAAACACTGACTGAACCGTAGCCCAGACCATTAACTGAACCTGGACCACTAACCGAGCTTGAACCACTAACTGAGCTTGAACCACTAACTGAGCTTGAACCACTAACTGAACTTGGACCATTAACTGAACTTGAACCACTAACTGATCCTGAACCACTAACTGAACTTGAACCACTAACTGATCCTGAACCACTAACTGAACTTGAACCACTAACTGATCCTGAACCACTAACTGAACTTGAACCACTAACCGAGCTTGAACCATTAACTGAACCTGGACCACTAACCGAGCTTGAACCACTAACCGAACCTGGAATACTTGAAATTGACGATATGGACACACCATATTGAGTAGATGATAAAGCAATTGGAGCCAACGATTGCAGAACACCAGATGTGTTTGCAAAGGAGAAACCAGATGACGATTCCAACTTCAAGTTCAAGGCAGGCGGACCAGAAACTTTCGATATTCCAGAGTCAGATGATATGGAAGCATAAGAAATAGAGAAGCTAGAGTCAGAGGTGAGTGAACCAGAAGCGACTGAAGAACTTGAAGCAAAGCTTCCTGAGTCCAAAGACACTGACACTGAGACTGAAGACATTCCAGCTAGTAAAGCTACCGAAGGCATGCTTGAATTAGACGAGACAGACAAACTAGACCAACTCGAGACTGAAGACATAGACACTCCAGATGTGCTGGCCGAAGAGGTATTAACCAAAGAGACACTGGAGAAGCCAGACAAACTCGAGGCTGGAGCACTGGAGAAGCTTGAGACGTATCCGAAAGAATCAGACAGCATTGACACAGAAATAGAACTTGAACCAATTGGCAAAGAGCCAGAACCAATTGGAAAAGAGCTAGAACCAATTGGCAAAGAGCTAGAACTTGAACCAATAGGCATGGAAGAGCTGGCTGCCTTTGAAGTGTTCGAGAAGGACGATCTTGAAGACCAAGATACTTGCGGAATCGAAGATCTGGGTGACATAGAAACCATCAGTGATGACGATCCTGGCACGTTTGACGACACAGAATATCCTGATACATTAGAAGACACAGAAAATCCTGATATGCTCGAGATGGAAGGTGCAGCAAGACTCGTGACAGAAGCCAAAACTTCGCCTGAAGATACTGAGTAGCCAGGCACACTCAAAGATCCAGACGACACAGAAAACCCAGACGACGCATAAGATCCAGACAATCCAGAAGACACGGAAGAAGCAAGCACACTCAGAGACTCAAAGAAGCCAGAGAATTCAGAAGAGCCAGAAGAGTTAGAAGAGTCAGAAGAGCCAGGCATCAGTATGGACGAGCTATATGCCACCGAAATACTCAAAGATCCAGAAGAAACCGCAGGATTTGAAACAGAAGATCCAGAGGAGTCAGGAATGATTGAAGATCCTGGAACACTTGCAGATGCAGAAACCGTAGAACCTGGAATACTCGAAGGACCAGAAGCAACGGAATATTCAGGAACCGAAGATGAGCCAATGCTAGACTTATTGGAGTAGGAAGAACCAGAAGACCGGGCCAAGCTTTGAACGGAAGAAATGGAACCACTGAACAGAGTCACCGATGTAGAACCAAACAGTATCGAAGAAACCGAAGCATCTGAAGAAGACCCAGAAAATATTGGAATGCTGGGTGAAGCTGAAGGTCCAGAAATGCTAGGTCCAGAAGATCCAGAGTAACCAGAACCAGAAACCGAAGAGCCAGCAATGGAAGATCCAGAAACACTTGGTACCGATATGGAAGGTCCAGAGATGAAAGATCCAGAGTATCCAGAGTATTCAGAAATAGATCCAGAAGATGCTGAAATGCTGAAAGACTCAGAAGATATCGAAGAGCCTGGAGCACTCAAAACTGAAGATCCAGAACCACTAAATAATCCAGAACTTGGCACACTCGAGACTGGAGCTGAAACACTTGAGACTGGACCTGGAAAATTTGAGACCGGACCTGAAACACTTGAGACTGAACCTGAAACACTTGAACCTGGTGCCGACACACTTGAAACTTGACCTGAAATAGAAACTGAGCCTGAGAAAGGTTCGGAGTCTAGTATGTTTGAAATTGAAGAACCAGAAGCAACCGAGTCAGAAGATTTCACAATAGATGCGTTCAAGTAGGACAATCCTGAAGACCACTTTATCTTTGAGCTTGAATCTGAACCTCTCAAGGCTGCCACGGATGAAGAAGAAGCATTAGATATACTCATAGACACGGAAGACCCAGGAACAGAAAATCCAGAAATAGGAATACCCGAGGATCCAGACTCCAAAATAGACCCAGAAATGGAGGATCCAGATCTAGAAACACTTGAAGGTGCCGAAACACTGGAGACACTGGATCCTGAAACACTGAATCCTGAAACACTGGATCCTGGAACACTGGAGATACTGGATCCTGGAACACTGGAGATACTGGATCCTGAAACATTGGACATACTAGAAGATCCAGACATTTGCAAAGACATGAAGCTGGAGATAGCAGACATGCTCAAATAATCAGACGAACTAGAGATTCCCAAAGAAACCGAAGAGTTTGAAATGTTCAGAGATCCATAGTAGCTCAGAGAACCCAACGAAACAGAAGGTTGAATGGGTGAATCTGAAGTAATGGATATAGACTGCGAAACCGACTGTGAAACCGACTGTGAAACTGACTGTAAAACCGACAGTGAAATCGACAGTGAAATCGACAGCGAAATCGACAGCGAAACAGAGTAAGCAATCGAGGGAGAAGATTTCTGAATGTTCGACGAGTTCGAGTAGAACAATCCAGAAGCCCAATCCAAGCTTGAAACGGATCTTGGAGCAGCAGAAACCAATGAAGCAGAAGATCCAGCAATTGACAAAGATCCAGTAATGGATGAAGATCCAGAGACTGAAGAGGCCGAAGAGACTGAGGATCCCGAGGAAATGGCTATTGCCAAAGAAGCAGATGATCCAGGAATTGAAGATTCAGGAACTGAAGAAGATCCAATGGATGAGACAGTTCCTGAGATAGAAGGCCCTGAAATTGAGACTGAATATTCAGAATTGTTCCACACTGAAGCTTCTGATACACTGGAGATAGAAGATCCTGGCACGCTCGAAGATCCAGAGTAACCAGAAACTGAAGAAACTGGTACACTCGAAGATCCCATAACCAAAATTGAAGATCCTGAATCATTTGAGATTGATCCAGAGTAACCCGAAACTAAAGATCCTGGAACACTGGAAACGGAGGATTCTGCGACACTCGAAACAGACGACATGGAAGCTCCCAAAGAGGACTGGAGAACACTAGACGCATTCGAGTATACAGAACCCGAGGACCAAGCCATGTGCGATGTCAACGATCTGGGAGCATGAAGGTCCAAGGCTGAGGGGCCAGAAAGAATCGACGGTATGGACACATGAAGCATCGAAACACCACCAGACGAGCCAGACATTGGAACAGACAGACCACCAGGCATGGAAACAGACAGACCACCAGGCATGGAAACGGAAACAGACATCGAAGTACCATTAGAAGATTGGGACACCGAGACCTGAGAAACCGAGGACTGTGACACTGAATGTGGGATAGACTGTGACACCGACTGTGACACCGACTGTGACACTGGTTGGGACACCGAGTGTGACACTGGTTGGGACACTGACTGAGACACTGACTGAGACACTGACTGAGACACTGACTGAGACAATGACTGAGACACTGACTGAGACACTGACTGAGACACTGACTGAGACACTGACTGAAACAATTGTGAGGATCCAGAAATCATGGAAGAATCATACAGAGCCCAGGATTGCAGACCATAGTTTGAGCTAGAAGCACTTGTGTTTGAGCTGGAAGACGATGACACACTGTACGAGACCTGAGAAGATTCAGCCATAATTGACGACGACTGAAGCATCAAAGAAGACTGGAGAATTGAAACAGAAGATCCAGACAGAAGATCCAGACTAGACGAGCTCGAGACCAAGATGGAGTCAGAAGACTCAAACAGCTGTGATGTGGAAGCACCAGACAGTATAGAAGCACCAGACAGTATAGAAGCACCAGACAGTATAGAAGCACCAGACAGTATGAAAGAATCCAACAGCTGTGACGAAATCAGTTGTGAGGAAATCAGTTGTGAAGATGCTTCTGACGTGTTTGAGTATATGGAGTGTTTGAAGGCACCAACAATGCCCGAAGATCCAGGAGGGACAGGCATCTTTGGGTCAGAAAAACTGGTCGAGTATGAAGCACTAACTGAGTATGGAGCAGCACTAGCCAAATTTGAGCTCAAACCAACCGAACTAAGGGCTAAAGAACAAACTGAATTTGAGGCAGAGGAACCGACAGAATTCGAGGCCGAACAACCAGCTGAATTCGAAGCTGAAGAAACGACAGCATCAGAGACTGAAGACCCAACAGATGATCCAACAGAAGAACTAGCAGGATTTGAAGCATTAACCACTCTTGAAGATTGGTAATAGCCCGACATGTTTGATACTGAAGAACCAGAATTCACGACACTTAATGATCCAACACTAGAAGAGCCAATGGTAGAAGATTCAACACTAGAAGAGCCAATGGTAGAAGATTCAATACTGGAAGAGCCAACACTCGAAGAGCCAACACTTGAAGAGCCAACACTCGAAGAGCCAACACTGGAAGAGCCAACACTGGAAGAGCCAACACTGGAAGGTCCAGCACTAGAAGAAACTGGATCACTGGAAGAAACTGGATCACTGGAAGAAGCTGAATCACTGGAAGAAGCTGAATCACTGGAAGAAACAGCACTTGAAGCAGATGCTCCAGAAGACAATTGCAAAGAAATCAGAGGCTGACTTGACAAAGATTGACTTGACGGACCTGACTGAATTTCCAAAGATTCACTTGACTGAATTTCCAAAGATTCACTTGACTCAGCATTGGAGATATTCGAGTTAAAGTACCTGGACAGGTCATATCTAGCGGCCTGAGAAGCAGAGGTCGCAGCTATTTCCGAAGAGTTATAAGCATCAAACAGTTTTGGAGGGTCAGAAGCACTCAAAGGTATGGAGGCACCATTATTCGAAGCAATTGGAAAGCTAGACTCAGTAAAAGGCACGTCGTAGGAGGCAGAGAGGTTCAGCGGAGGCAGAGAGGGAATGTTCCTCTTCTTATAGAGCCTTCCGTTTTCTTTCGCAGCCGAACCGGTCGCACGATCATAATGCAAGAGGAAGAGATCCACCTCGAAACACGAAGAGTCCACCTTTCCACTAGTGATGGCATTTTCAAAACCGTCCGGCAGTATGCACGAGTAAAACACATGGTTTTGGATTTTCCGGTGGGAGTCCAAGTCCAAGCGCGTTTTAGGGCTGGTGGGGCCAAACAGCACTATGGGGTCACGAATCCCCAAGTAGCCCGGTGTAGATGTATTGATAGAAAACGCATAACCATTTTCAAAAGTAAATTCCATAGGCACAGCTTCAGGTTTCCCATAAGATAAGAAGCTGGCATCAGACTTGGCATGATAATAATTGCTAGAAAGAGGTAGCAAATCATTATCATCCACCTTGACAAAAAAGACCCATGGATTGGACGAGTCTGCCACGGCAATTGCCGCAACAAACGAGGATAAAATCAAGCAGGAGGCTTTCATTGGGGCTCTAAAACGGCCGGAAAAAAGGGGCCGAAGGAGGATATATAAGATTTGACAAGAAGTGCCGAATTCTTGAGTCTGCTAGAACGCCTATGTTCAACATAGACCCGAAGCCCCATTGTTCCGAACCACAAAGGTTTTTAGACTGTAGACTTGCCTTGGTGCATGAGTCCGATCTTCCTGCACGTCGGCATCGTGAGTTCTTTGTTTCGAGATCTCATCAACTCCTCCTGCAACTCCGGCTTTTCAGCTTACGACGACCTGAAAGTCCACCAGAAACCACCAAAATCCAGTATCTAACAGAGTCCTTCAAAATCCAGATCCAGAAAAGTTAAGAACCAGATCCACCAAAGTCAAAGTCCAGGTCCAGAAAAGTTAAGACCAGATCTCTCAATGTCCACCTAGAACTTTTCATCAGTATCCACCAGTAAAAACTCCACCAGTAAACACTCTAATCAAACCAATTTTCCCTTTCTCCAATAACTACCATTTTCCCATCAATTCTTTGCCTCTCTTCTTCTATTCTCTCACTTCTTCTATTCTCTCTATTTTCTCCCCTTCACTATTTTCTCCCCTTCACTATTTTCTCCCCTTCACTATTTTCTCCCCTTCACTATTTTCTCCCCTTCACTATTTTCCCCCCCTTCACCTTGTCCCCAATTCTCCTATTCACGGTGGCTACATACATGAATGGAAAAACGAAGAATGCTTATTTGAGTGTTCTCTGCATAGAGACGGTTTTTAGACCTAGCGCGTTCGCTGCGAACGGCTCTACAGTGTTTTTCAAATCTATTCAAACCAGCGCGCCAAAATGTTTCGAACTAACAAGACAAAATGGTTCAAACCAGCGCAACAAAAAGTTTCGTACCCCTTCGCTCAATCTTTCAAACCAGATGGACAAGTTGTTCCGTCCGTTTTGAACCTTGATTGGCACTGCATGACTCCCAAATGTAGTACATATGAGGCAATCCTCTAGATTTAAGATTTCAGAATATTCATTTCTAATAAAAGTTGGTGTGAAACATTACGCCATTTGGTTTGAACCATTTTGTCTTCTTGGTTCGAAACATTTTGTCGCGCTGGTTTGAACCATTTTGGCGCGCTGGTTTGAACAGTTTTGAAAAACACTGTACTTAGTGCTAAACCTGCGAGAGTGCGCTTTGACAAATAGCCTTGCCGTGCCTCACATATTCTCACCGGTAACTCCACAATACCCTATATAGTCTCACACGGCACTCAATTTATTCTCTAATCCTTTAATCCTTTAATTCTCTAATTCCCTAATTCTCTAATTCTCTAATTCTCTAATTCTCTAATCCTCTAATCCTTTAATTCTCTAATTCTTTCATTCTCTACAATGAGCCTCGCACTACAGTAGCATTACAATAAGCACTACAATACACCACATACACCACAATACAGAACATACACCACAATGCAGAACATACACCACAATGCAGAACATACACCACAATACAGAACATACACCACATACACCACATACACCACATACATCACAATACAGAACATACACCACAATACAGAACATACACCATACCTTGGATTAAAGATATAAGGACACAGGACAATGAAATCTATGCGACACTCATAGCTTCGTAAGCGATCGCGTAATTCTGGGTTAGGGCAATTATAAGCGATCAGGTTCGTAATCAGCTCTTCCATGCACCACCCACTTATTCTTTCATTCCCCGAGTTCTCTCAATTCATTCACTGATTTACTTACTTACTTATTCACGTAGAGCAAACAATCACCTTCCACCTCCCACCTCCCACCTTACCACTTTACCACCTTACCACCTTACCACCATATCACCTTACCACTTTACCACCATATCACCTTACCACTTTACCACCTTACCACCTTACCATACCACCTTACCATACCACCTTACCACCTTACCATACCACCTTACCACCTTACCATATAACCATATCACTTTGGTGGTGCAGTATAGTGAACCCTAATTGGGTAGTCCAATTTCATTTCCGTATATGGAAGTTAGTTTTTTTTTTCCGTAAATGGAAGTTAATTTTTTTTTTGTATATGGAAGTTAATTTTTTTTTTGTATATAGAAGTTAGTTTTTTTTTTGTATCTGGAAGTTAGTTTTTTTTTTTTCCGTAAATGGAAGTTAGTTTTTTTTTTCTGTTTTCTTTTTTCCTGGTGTTATTTTTTTTTTTCATTGGGGTTGATGGGTCGATGTGCGCGTTTCACCGCTGTCTAAGCCGTTTCTCAATATTTGTACTATCTTGCGTCGTACTGCATGGCATTGTACGGCTGGCTCATGGCTCATACATAGACTAATTAATTAGTATATCAACAAAGTGCTGGGTGTCATGTGATTGCAATTTTACGTGACGACTTCGCTTACCTTCTGGGAACAATGTGGTAACAATGTGGTAACACTATGGTAACAATGTAGTAACAATGTAGTAACAACCTACAAGAATCTAGATCTGTCATCACTGTAGTGGCTAGTGGGGTGGTAGGGTAGTATGCACTCCCCCATGCCATAAAAAATTCACCTTCGCAATTAACTTAGTTCCACTCCAAGTTTGATGTGCTTACTAAAATGAACGACTAGGTGTATTTGGATTTTTTTCTATTAACTCGGGTTCTTAAGGGTTTGAGACCCTTTTAATTATTCCCCATTCTTTATCTTTTTTTAATTGCTCTTTCTTCTCTTCTCTTTCTTCTCTTTCTTCTCTTTCTTCTCTTTCTGCTCTTTCTGCTCTTTCTGCTCTTTCTGCTCTTTCTGCTCTTTCTGCTCTTTCTGCTGGTCCAATTCGTTTGCCAGCCATTCTATGTTGGTCTCCCATTCTTCAGTACTATGGCTCCTATTTGACCAGGGGTTCCGATTTCCGAAAAACATGTCAGTCAATACAATTGCCGTCCATACTACTCTCCAATCTCTACACCACTCTATGCACTATACTCCAACTCTCAACAATGCACTATATCAGTACCCTAGACTTCACGCTGTATTTACCACTCTATACTCTAATCTACAATACTTTACTCTATAGTCTACTCTATACTCTATACCATACTCTACTCTATACTCTACTCTATACTCTATACCATACTCTACTATATACTCTGTACTCTATACCATACTCTATACTCTATTCTACAATACTCTACTCTATACACTACTCCGTACTGTACTCCATAACTATATCCTATAATAGACACTGCTATGCTCTATACCATACTCTATACCTTACTCTATACCTTACTCTATAATTTCTGAACTCATCAAATTGACCGAGTACCAGATCAAATCTCCCTTACTACCACGAAACCTAACACCAAAAATACTACTACGAAAAGCTCCCACCAGAACCACCACTAAAAACGGAGCCGTACCCAATTCTGGATGGTTTATCCCGCTCTTAAAATCAATGCAATCAATTAAGCCTAATTAGGATACCGCACTGGATCTTAAAGCCAATTAAGCTTAGTAGTGGTTTTGGAAAATGTGCATGGTTGATTTTAAGAGCACTTGGTTACGGTTTGCGCACGCCCTGACTCTCACTAATCAACTTCCACTAATCCACTCCCACTAATCAAAAAAAAAAAAAAAAAAAAAAAAAAAAGAATATAACTCTCAATGCGTGCACTGTGTTTTTTTGCATTTTCTGCGTCCATTGCAATTTTGGCCCGATCTGGAAAAGCTTCCCAGCCAGTAACCCTGACGCCTTGTTATACCAGCCAGCCACCCTGACGCCCTGCTATACCAGCCAGCCACTCCTTCCTGATGTGATTACTACCATTCTTTGTATATCGTAATGAAGACCTGTGGATCTAAATAGACCATCAGTCATAGTCCATCCAATTCTGATTCTTCCACCCATCCTTTCATCCAGTTCTTCATCCAGTACTCTATACAGTTCTTCATCCAGTAATCTATCTAGTACTCTATTCAGTACCTCATAACAGGTTCCTCCAGATCCAATCCTTCCACATCCGTATCTAGCTCTGAGTACCATGAGATCCCCCAATTTAAATAAAGATCCATCGACTTGATCGAGACCAAAAACCCCATGGGAGTGTTTGAGCACCTCAACGAGCAATGAATCATGCCCAAATCATGCCCAAATCATCGGACTGGTCATTTGTGGACAAATTGATCGACGAATTTGGGAAGGAAAACCATAAGCAGCTCAAGTCCATCAAGTTTAGAAGTGGCTTCATCAGCAACCATTATGCTGGTCCTGTAGGGTAAAGTACCACCAATTGGCTCTCCAAAAATCAGAACCCTGTGAGCTACCAGATCTTCGGCTTGTTTCCAGACTCGTCCAATACCTTTATCCGTGGTCTTGATAGCGAGGAAAACAGCTCCATCAATAGCAAGTTAAAGATGGTGATGTAGAAGCATAAGGAGCAGTTATCAGTACTAATGAAGCAGTTTTCCAGCACCGAACCGTACTTTGTACGGTGTATTCTTCACAACTTGGATAAGGTCCCCAACACCATCGACAAAGACCTTGTGCTGAATCAGCTCCGGTGTAATTATAATGTCTAGTCCTAATGTTCTGGTCTTGATATCTGTCTTGATTGCCAGCTTATTATGGTAAGTTGTGTCTTATTCAGGAGCCAATCTATGATCACCACTAGGGGAAGTATTAGGGATTTGGCATTACTGACCATTCCAACTAATCCTTTTAACTAACCCTTTTAACTGACCCTTTTAACTGACCCTTTTAACTGACCCTTTTAACTGACCCTTCCATCTGACCCTTTCAACTGGCCATCCCAACTAACCATTCCAACTGACCATTTCACCTGCCATTCCAACAAAATTTTGTTATACTGATTGTGGAACAGTTCATGCTGGTATGGACTCAACACTATTGGAACCACGCCTATTGAATGACACTATTAGCATATGGTCCCGTCTTGAGGGGGTATCCATGGGCCTTGACTATCCACGGATTATTTAATGTACACCTTGACTCCTTGAGGACAGTATTACTTATCAGGTTATTGGATCTTTGATAAGGACAGATCTCATTGACAACGAAAATGAGCTCATTGACGAGGAAAAAAAATCCCATTGACTTGTTAGGAAAGGTGGTCTAGTGGGGTCGAACGAACACTGTTGACGACTCCCCAAGACTGTTTAAAACTAACTTCCTTGACTCTTGTTTGACTCTTGTTTAAAACTGTTTAAGACTGTGTAAGACTGTTTAAGACTGTTCAAGACTGTTCAAGACTGGTTCAATTTGTTTATGACTTGTTTGAAACTGCTTAAGACTGGTTAAGACAAAGTTGAGACTTCTTAAGACTTCTTAAGACTGTTTGGTACTTGCTTAAAACTGCTGAGTACTGTCAAATCCTGCTAAGTACTAAATTATTATTGCCAAATAAGTCTTTTCAACGCTTTTGTGTGGTAATCTTGGCGTTTTTCACTTCCGGTTGCGGCCATACCAAGTGCAAAGTACTGTTTCCCGTCCGATCAACGTTAGTCAAGCCACTTAGGGCCACAGTGAGTAATGCAGTGGGAGACCATGTGTGAAATTGTGGTGCTGCAA
This sequence comes from Metschnikowia continentalis, assembly GCA_002370835.1. Classification (NCBI taxonomy): domain Eukaryota; kingdom Fungi; phylum Ascomycota; class Pichiomycetes; order Serinales; family Metschnikowiaceae; genus Metschnikowia; species Metschnikowia continentalis. The sequence continues at coordinate 1,521 of NLAO01002376.1, read as the reverse complement.
TCTTTGTTTTATTTTTTTCTTCTTGCCAATTCACTTTTTTTAATGTTCCAAATGATGCAGTTCTTCGATTGCATCTTGCGTACCGTTTCAAGTTTGAAGTTTTAGTACACAGTTCCGAAAGGTTAATCCCCAAAAAGTTAATCCCCAAAAAGTCAATCCCTAAAAGGGCAATCCCCAAAAGGGTTATCCGAAAGGGTTATCCGAAAGGTGAGGTATTTCAAATCAACGTCTGGTCCTTTCTGGTGTATATGTTCGACGGAGACCAACATCACCATCATATTCCCCTAAGTGATTAGTCGGAGTACCATTGCATTTCGTGCCCAAGAAGCTAACCTTGTAACGATTGTCAAATATGTCAACATTGAGTAGTCTGTCCATAGTTATAAAGTTCCTCGGTATGATCACACAGTTTACATTACGAATGTAAAAGTAAAGTCAAAAATGTATGGTAGGAAGATCCTTGCTTATAGAGTGGCTGTCCTTTTTTATCACTAAAATTTGGAGGGGGGGTAACTTGGAGGGGGGATTCGCTGGTTTATATATTTCGCAGGGTGGCGTTCCTGCATGGCTGGTGGCTGCAAATAAACAGGGCGGGGGTGAGAAACGCGAACGTCTATAAAAGGCGACCGTCCCTCCCCAATAATCATCCCCCTTATTTTTCTTCTCTTTCTTCTTTACTATCCTTTAAGTTCATCGTAACTGGATTCTGGATTCTTTTTCAGGACCGTTCATACCTAAGAACTGCTTTGTCACCTTCGCTCATACCTAAGAACTCCTTTGGTACTCCAAGTCTTTCCCTGAACTTATCCGCAACCTTTTTAGTATGTCTGATGATTACATTATATGTTGATGAGATTTTGAGAGTCAGACCATGACTAGGAAAGAGGCTATTCTAAGTGTTGGGTCTTCTTCATACTACGGCATCATAGAAATACTAAGGTCCTCTTGTTTACTTCTAAGGTCTACAAGCTCTATTAGGTCTATAAGTTTTATAAGGTCTATGAGGTCTATAAGGTCTATGAGGTCTATAAGGTCTATAAGGTCTAAGGTACTCTATGTGGAGAAAGACAGTATAACTTCTGTTCTGTCTCTTCATAATGCTGATTTTTTGGGGATTCGGTGTTGATATTTCCGCTCTTTGGAATCATCAATAAACCAAAACCACAGTTACTTTCTTTGACTTTTACGGGCTCAGAAATCACTCGTGATTCTTATGGTTTTATTTTGTGTCCTGCATATAATACCAGCCCGTCTACCCCAGGCCAGTCTTTGGTGGTCCTATTTGTTGAGCTTTGCCATCTACTAACGCATAAACTGGAGCAGTTATTCTTATCTGTATCTAAACTATACCAAGAACTCTCATAAAATACAGTGTCCTCCTCTGTATCGTTGCCACCCGCTCCCTTTTTCGCGGGACGTCGTCCACTCATCGCATGTAAAGACTTTAACTCCAGCTCAGCTATGCGTGCTGGGGAATCAGGTGGCCCGTAGAGTAACCATGGTGTAATGTCCAGAGATCCC